>JAXBDA010002287.1:0-44082 GCA_036023075.1 Gaultheria prostrata | reverse complement strand
AAGGAGCATCGCGCGAGAAACTACCCCCTATTCAACCTACCCATTACAATTGAAAGAAATAGAAAATCGAATGAAATAAGGTGCGTTTTGAACAACCCCGGAAAACGCCAAACTAAAATAACTAACATATGTTACTACTACTATGATAGAAAGAAAGCCCCCCAATAATTTCAACTTTTTCAATCGATTTCATCAAGTATGACATGATAATAAAATATATAAAGGCCAGTCTATAATAGGGGAATAATGCGCAACACTAATATTGCAAATGTTTTACTGCACCACTTTTTATTATTATTATTATTATTAAAAGCCTATATTGGTCATTTTGTCACTGTTTTATGCAAGCCCATGTCGCTATTCTCTAATTTTATCGAAATAAAATATATAAAGAAAATTTCGGAAATGTAATCTGTTGCAAGGTCTTCTATTCATGCAAGAAAAGAACACATTGCTCTAGAAGTATTGAATAATTTTGCCACAAATATTTTACATTTTTTATTAGAAAGTAAGTGGAGAATTTTCAATGCCCTTGAACATCATCTTCTTAAAGAACCATTTGGACACCATCATTAACTCAAAATCCTCAATTACCATAGCTTCACTAATTTTGCAATGATGGCGGCCTCTTTTAAATATTTTTGAGTTATCTTTCCCATTGTCTCCTGATCAACTTCCCACCACGTCAAAAGCTTGCAAAATGCTAAAAGTTTTTGTTTTAAAAAAAAAATGATAATGTTCTGTTTGGTGTGAACCATGATAGCTTCTTTTGTTGCTCATAGGCCTTAGTTTCTTTTGATACATTTTTTTTGAACTGCAGAAAATATAGTTTCTTTTGATACATGAAGCACCCTCTTTATTCGTGCTTCAATAGCGGCAAAAATACCTAAGCCCCTATTATCGTGCAGTGCAGTGCAGTGTAGGTATAGCTTTAGCTGATGCCAACGAGGGGATGATATAACAATCTGACGACAAGAGAACAGCGTTGCATCTGTATATGGTCATCGCAAATGAAATAAAAGGGATGAGCAAAAACTATCAACTTTTACTAAAAATCAAGGGTCATTGAATCTTACACAGGTAACAAATTAGAGAGGGTAGGAAAACTTGGATAATAGGCCCTCAAGCAACCAGGGGAGAGGGCAAATACCGATATAAGCTTACACAACGGGAAAAAGAAAAGAGAAGCTAATATACAAAGAATGACACTAATTACATGCTCTAATGTACATTTGTGAATCTAGGGTTGCCTTCTATAAGCATATACAGATATGGGGTGGTTCGCAAAAGATATTTCCACCCCCATAACTGAAGCAAAATACTACAGGAAAACTTCAAAGAACAAATAACTTACAAAGAATTTGAAGGTGCTGTTCTTGAAGAAGAAACATGCGAGGTCTTATTAGGATTTGACAAATCTAGTCTCATCCCAAGGTCGAGCAAAGGTTTTAATCTTCTCTCTACCTCACTGCACAGTGAATTTATTTCCTCAACAATCATAGACATAGCAGATTTGCAAGAATCCTCATCCCTAAATGCCAGCGTCCATCTCCCATCAACCAAAGCATTTGTCTTAAGCTTTCCTTGAGCAGCACGCTTAGCAGGATCCATGAAGGGAAAAGTAGATGGACGGACCCGAAGATGCAACCATCTAGAATGCTTATCATCTATTCTTGGCTGAAAGACATAAAAACAAGAGCATAATCATCATAGGGTATTTTTGCCTTGAAACCTAAAGACTATACAGTTTCTACCACATTCAGGTTAACAGCAAGAAGCATCTGAGAATAGACACTGATGGCTATAGGAGGCTAAAAGAATCAACCATTTACGATAGTCTGATAACAGACACTGATGGATATAGGAGGCTAAAAGCATCAACCATTTACTTCTATCATATTTGTGAAGGGAAGCATAACACGGGTTCACTTACATTACAGCCAACCAAAGGTGCAGTAACACGAACAACTCCATAATGCTGTTTCAAAGGCAGTTCTTCTGCAAGAACAATCCACCCCGATGTTCCAACAGAAATTGCAACAAAGCGAAGATGACGTTCTTTACCCCTCTCAAATGAAATTCTACAAGGCACTGCATCAACTGAACAGCAGCCCGCAGGGGAAAAATCCAAAATAGGTAAGATTTTAAACACTACAGTTGAGTCATTTATCTAGCTAGAAAACAAATAAACAAGTAAATGCAAGCCATTGAATACCCAAATTATAAAATACAGATAAGAAGGTGTATGCTCACACATACTCCTACCAAATTACCGCAAAAGAGAAAACTAACCAATTTTTAATTCTGCACCGGGTTTGAGCCCAAAAACATCCAGACCAGCAGTTTTTGCTTGAGAATTCTCAGGGACATCAAGTGGAGGGTGGACAGGGGGGCTATCAGGCAAAGCTCCACCAGTAGAGAAAATTTGCACTTGATGGAGTAGAACAAACACCTTAAGTGGAGATGATGACAACGATTACTGAGATAGCAATACGAGAACAGCAATTCCAAAAGAAACACTACTACCCAAAAGCACCCACAAAAAATTTGCTACGAGATTTAGTATTCATCTATTGATGCTAAAACAACGCAGGATCAATTTGTGCCTCCTAGTAATTGCACAATGCATGCCTTAATAAGAAGTTGGCCCTCCACTATTGATATGAAAGCACACAAGTTGCAGAACTACCATAGTGGCATGAATTACATATCTATATTAAGTTATTACTACGGAAGGGGTATTCACAAAAATTGGGTTCAAACACAACCTTCACCAACTCGCACATTCTTTCACCAGCAACAAAAGACGACTCACCAGGAATAGCTGCAGCAGAAATAAGATTCTACATTATTAAGACAAGCATAACCACATACAGGCGTGTTAAATAATGCTCTTACCAAAAAAAAAATTGATGCGAAAAGCTCCAATGCATTGAAATATGTCATACCTTCAGAAGAACACTTCTGTGAAGGGAATAGCAAGCACTTGGGATCTTTCCGAGGTGATGAAGCTTCAATTGCTACAAGTAAGAAGTTTTATTCATCAACCTACTACGCAACACAAGGAATCAACATAAAAGTTTCTTAACTACAAAAGTAGGATACCTCTTTTGCAGTTTTTCCATTCATCAAAAAGGACTGTTATAAGTAGGTCAGACCAGGTTCCTCTAGCCTCCGCAAGTAGACCATTAGTGCAGTTCTTATACGACTCCTATACATGAAAAGAACACCACAACAACATACAAATAACAATCAGTTCATCTAGAAAAAAAGACTGAAAATGACTCAATTAAGATATACACATAATAGCTTGCAGATGTGTGACAAATGAACAGGAAGATCCTACAAATTACTTTTACATGACCGTTTGTATTATTATTTCAGGGCCACTCAAATTGCAATTCAAATGGTAAGCAGTAACTGCAAGAAAGACGGGTGCAAAAAAGTAAAGTTCCCACAAAACTGCTTCTTGGAAGAGGAGTTCCGATAAAACAGCCCAGCAAGTTCAGACGAAGCCACTTTTACCTTCTCGTACTAACAGAGGCAATGTGAAAGTAAATGCATGTTAATATTCGAAATTTCGAAGCTAAAACATGATGAAAAGAAAAACTCCCTAATACAGATAGACTTAAAAGCCAATACTTTGTTAAGGTTGTACAACGTAACGGGACTATAAAGATGCCATCAGATGCTTCTTGGACCCTTACGGAAAATTTTTGGGCTGAGGAGATTGGCCATCAGTATATTCACTCCAAAGTTGGGAATGGATGTTCAACTTTTCTCTGGGTAGATAACTGGCACAATTTGGGACCTTTGTTCAGAAATTTGGTGATAGAGTTGCCTTTAACCTTGGTAGATCTATCAATGCCAAGGTGAATTCTATAATTCATAATGGAGCTTGGCGATGGCCAAGGTGTAGGATTGTTGTCATTAGAGAAATTGTTGCCGACGCTGCTAATGATCTCTTGCCTGATATTTCAAGGGAGGACGAAGTTGTGTGGAACTTGACTCCTAATGGAAGTTATTCTGCAACATCTGACTGGATGGAAATAAGATCTAGGGCTCCTGAAGTGGACTGGGCTAAAGTGGTGTGGCATAGAAAGCATGTTCCTCGTTGGTCCTTCATACAGTGGGTGGCTACCTTAGGAAGATTATCCACTAAAGATAGATTGATGGCTTGGGGTGTTTCTACTGATAGGGCTTGTGTTTTATGTTATGGAGGTCTGGAGTCTCATTATCATTTGTTTTTTTGAATGCCAATATGCTGCTCTGGTTTGGAATGGCATCAGGTCTAAGTGTGAGAGGCATCGTGGTGCTACGGAGCTATCTTCTGAGATTCAATGGGGTATTCAGAATTTTTCTAAATCTGTGAGATCTGTCTTTTTTCATCAGGCTGCCACAGTGGAAAGGAAATCTAGGATTTATTCCTCAGATTAGTGAGGACTCAGCAACCCTGGCAAGAAGGATTGACGACGAAATTAATGCTTCTGTTTGCTCTTGGAGAAATCTGCCTCATTCTGCAGATAATGTTACTCTTTGCCAGGAATGGGGATTCCACCTATTGTATTCTCCCATAATAGTTAGGCATTGCTAATTTTCATCATTTGCTCTTTGTATAATAGTTGTTTCCCTATCTGAGATGCTCTGGACCATGAAGGAAGGAAGCATGGTAATGAGTACAAAATTGATTTGGGTCTCTAGGCCTGCACTCCCTGATGCCTTTAGGCTTTGACTCTTTTTTTTTTGTCATTCGTTATCCCTAATCTATTACATGGAGGGAGGAGGGAATGGAATTCGATCCCAGGGTGCAGTGTGGGGCATCCAAGAGCTCTACCGCATGAGCTAGCCACCACTTGCCTTTCGGCTTTGATTTGGGGGCATGGTTGTGCAGCAAAACGTCCCTGTAGCTCCTCGGTTCTTGGAGCTTTAGGGGGCCACTGTTTCAGTGGTATTCTGAGCGCAGCCACTTTGTGCATATTGCCAAAGGTTAAGTCTGTCCTCAACCATCCCCCGCCCATACCCCCAATCATTGGGGACTAAATGGATTCTGTTATTGTTGTTGTTGTTGTATCTTGTTTCAAAAAAAGAAAATAATGGGACTTGAAAAAGTACACTCAATACTGGGGTCTACCTTTGTTAGGTGACAATACGATGGGACTAACCACAAATACCAATAAAGACAGATGTCCAAAAAAATACTCCATGGCAATACATAGAAACATGCAAGGCCCTTGACTATCTATTGCAGTCGCAGCTGCAAATCGGGGGGAAAAAGGTGTACAGTCCTTTAAGGACTGATGCATTGTCCTTCCGCTGGTTTTTCTTTGTTCCTCTATCGTTCACAAATTCATTAGAATATTAGCTTTCTTTCAAAAACTTAACTTCCTGAGACTGAACCTGTAATATATCTTAACTTTTTTTCCAGCAATGTGTATTTTGAGACCCTGCGTGATTAGAATGACTGCGGCAACATGCAATTTGAGATTGATGGATACTAGATCAGTAACCAATTATACAAAACTATGACCATAATGTAACAGTTTGAGCAATCTGATATTAGTATAACTACAGCACCATGCTTACAAGAGATAATGTAAATGTTGGTCACAAGTACAACAATGACATGAAAAATCCCTACATCAAATGAGGAAACACGGACCCTATCTCTTCTATGCATCAAAGTATATCTTTCTCTGAACAACTTCATATTGCCTGCGTTGGACAAGTGGTTCTTTTGGACAAAACTAATATTAAAAGTTAATTAAAATAGTATGGTATATCCATCATCAATAAAAGCAATCTAAAAATACATCAAGTAAGATAGGACACTTCATCGCATGGTTTTTTGTCCGGATGTGTAGGAAACAACTTACTTTGAGCAACTTTAGATGATGATTGTTAAACTCTGCCTCACTGTAAGGAAGCAACTGCCGCAAAAGCCAACCTCCATCCCACAATGTTTCTGCCGAAATATTTGACCGGCAGAAAAGACTGACCAATGCGTCAAGAACCTAAAATAAGTTTACATACCTAATGAGCATAGAATAGAAAATTTGATATTCAAAACAATTACAAGTTCATTAAGGACCAGTGACCAAAACATGAAGAGCAAACTTTCAGGCTCATAAGCACAGCGTGGTTGGGCACAAAGCAACGTAATCATTAACTAATAACCACTGCGTAACACACATAAAACAGCACCAAACTCCCGAAAATAGGGCTGGATGAAGTCGCTTGTTGTAACAAATTTGTCAATAAAAAAAGTGACTAAAGGCTAGCGAAGATCCACTCCCTTCAGTCACGAAAAATCAGCAACTTTTCTGCTATGAGAACAGCATTGCAGATCCCTTTAGTGCTTTTTCCTAAAGTCCTCATCCTGTCGTATGTATCCTCTCTTTGTACCCTACGCGCTAGTTAGGGATTGGATATATCGATTGAAGCTGAAAGTAAGCACAGATTCCAAAACGCTTCAGTGATCAGTGAGAGGAAGTAGGTTAGTGGATGGCAAGGGACGGTAAATAATGCAAGGGGTCTTAACAATCCAAAAAAAAGGCGGTATTAATCTAGGTAAGGAAATACAAAAGGTGAGAAGTTCTTACGGTGGCAGAGGGTGGATTGGGAATTTTCAGGGCATACCCGGACAAGAGGTGAATTCTCATCATGTAGTACCCATTATTCTGTCTGGAGTTGAGCTGAGATAGTGCATAGGAAACTCTTACTTGGAAGTGGTCTCAGTAGCAAAGTCAATATACAGAGAGGGTAGTCCTCATAGCTAGGAAGTAGTTGATTCATCTGACTATTTTGACTAAGTATCACTAAGAACTAGAATACTAGGGCAGGCCCCATTCCTCAATCGAAAGTCAAATCAACACATGAATTGGGCACCAGACAATGAAACTTTGACAATCTGGATGTACTTCCACCGTAAAAATGAGAGTTCCAGGCACCTTGTGGGGAATCGTTCGATGACGGAACCATGTTATATAAAGTCTTCCCCACTACAGCCATTGCAGACATCAGCTTAGGCGTGAGTAACATAACCCCCCATGGGTAAAGATCCCGAAATAAACTCTTTCAGATTCAGTACCTATTGATGAGTAGAGGCCCACATTCTCAAGCTATGCCAGTTCGATTTCTAGATCCAAGAAACTAGGGATTCTTTCTCTTTGGTTTTTGGTTTTTGGTTCAGAACGAGAATCCAGTCCTGCAGGAGGTGCTTTCAGAGGATAATTTCCCTGTTTAACCCATTATGGCCCTACAAGAACGCAGATAAAGAAAGGTTTTGGGAATTCAACATTGCATCAACTCCAAGAGCGAGCAATACTAACTATTGATTGAAGGACGCTTTAGTGGACTTATCGTTGGAAGGCGGGAGGTACAATTGGAGAAATTGTAGCGATAATCGTCCTATATGTAGAATTGGAAGTGTCCACACATTGCGATGAGCATTCCCAGATGCTACACAACCTTGTCTTCCTCACTCTATCTCAGATCCTGTGCCAACTATGCTCAACTACAGGGACCTGGCAAGCCTGAGCACTTCAAAATTCAACGTCGTGTGGGCAATGGACGATGGTTTGATGGAAATACTGAGAGCATGATGGGACAGATACCGAGTGGAAAGGTTGCTCAACATTTGCCAAGCTAAGAAACTGAGGATCTTAAACAAAAACTTCAAGAGATGTCAAGTATTTGTCAGTGTGGAGGTGAGGATGGCTAATATGTCGAAAGGGATGCAGGGTATAACTGAGGCTGAAAATTTTATACAGGTAAAATTAAAAGGACAGGGACAATAGGAGGCAATCAGTAAGACGGAGTAAGACGGATGGAGTCTGCTACTCTGCTTCATGAAGAAGAGATGAACGTCATAAATAAAAATTCAGGAGAAGGTTATTGGGACTCTTAATAGCATGAGCATCAATGAATTTTAAAGTACTACGACCGAACAGATGTAATGAAAAGGCACCAAGGTCACAGTGGTGACAATGGGGGATTTCCCTTTTGGAGCCTTTGTGAGTCTATATATTATAAATTTCCTAGAAAATGCTATACCTCTATCTGATGCATTGGTTTACTTCTGTAGTATGATGCAAGTGCCTAAGATACAAATGTAGTAATGTAACCTTTCCTTCTGTATCCTCTTCTTCTACCTATTCTTCAACATAGAAGCTATTTGACCATGCAGAACAGGGGCACAACCACTACATAATGAACAAAACGAAATGAAAATAGAAGTAACATATTCTGAAAGTGAAGAGTACTTGAAATCTATGTACACGAGGGCTCACTCCAACTTCTGGAAAAGAACATGACAACCCATACTGATCCTGCTCACAACCGGGAGAAAGTTTAAAAGGAAGCAGAAATGATTAGATGATCACACAAGTAAAATCAACAGTGAAGCAAAAACTTAAACAAAAATGGCAATTGAAATTGTTTAGTAGACAAACGTAGTTCCAACAGCCAGGAGAAACTCGACAAACCTTTTCATCATATATTACTCCACCAGTATGGTGCCAATAAAATTCTTAGAAATTTTTCTTTGAACATATTTTCTTAAGAATTAGTTAAACCATCAGCCTATTTTCACAATGCAATGTGATTTTATGGTGATGATGCAAGTTACCTATCCTACAGCTCTGCAGAGCAAAATACAAAGTTGCTTATCCAATAACTGAGTCAGCCAAATGTAAGAAGCATCGTGAATAACCATTGTGTACCAAGCAATACCAAAAGATTTGAAGAGACGTACGAGACTAACTATGCTTAAGAAATGCAGAGAAAGAGGAGCCACAAGGCGGGGAGGAGAGAGAGAATGTGCAACAGACAGGAGTAGAACCAACAACATGGCTACCTTAAGCTTTTGTAAATATCTATCAAGTTCATTACTGACGCCATTTTTCATCAAGCTACTTTCTGAAGAAAAAAGCTGCTCTTCGCCTGAGCCCTCACCCACCAGAGCTTGCTGAAGTCAAACAATGAAGACAGCACTATATTTCAACCAATCAATAGATTATAACGAGATATATACAAATCGAGCATATAAAACTGAACTTCAAACCCGATGACCTCAATCCAACAGATAAAATGCTATTGAAGCTAATTGAGAAACCTATCACACCCTTTGGAAGGTCATTAGCAAACTTAACTTACCTTTATCTCTACCATAAAATTTAAAATTAGTCCCTGAATAGGTAGCTCATCGTAATCGGAAAGTTTCTATAACATGAACCCAATAAGGGAATCTTAATATGAACTTAAATGGCGGCAAGCATCATAAAATAATTTTAATAATTCATATAGTCCAGGGAGAACTTTAACTGTATGAATCCAGAAACATCTGTAACTTATCATAATTGTCAAAACAGGAAAGAAAAAAGTAAAATTAAAAAAAAAAACTAATAAAAAACGTCTGCAATACTCGTCAATTCCACACATTTGGTCTGCTGATAATCCACCCAACCAATAGCTTTTGCCAAAACCAACCCTTCTATCAAGGTCTGTAGAGCAGAGGTATGAAGATTTCAACAATGGAATTAACTTAGACGTATCCAAAAGGACCAAAACGGAGACAATAACTAAACCAAACCAAACCGAGCCTTATGTCCCAATTACTTGGGGTCGGCTACATGAATCCTTTTTCTCCAATGACCTCTGTCAAGGGCTACTTGTTCACTCAAACCCATTATACTCGTATCTTTACGCACAACCGCATCTAATGTCAACTTAGGTCTTCCCCTCCCGTAGCATTACTACCCAAAGCAATCATATCCGCTCTTTTAACTATTGCATCTACAGGTCTACGGTAGACATGCCCAAACCACCTTAGCCTATTTTCCTTCAACTTCTCCTCTATATGTGCTAAACCTACCATCTCACGAATCGTTTCATTTCTAATCATGTCTTGTCTAGTCTTACCACACATCCACCTCAACATTCTCATTTCGGCTACACTCATCTTGCTCACCTGTTGTTTCTTAACAGGCCAACATTCTGTCCCGTAAAGCATCGCTGGTCTTATGGCAATTCTATAGAATTTTCTGTTCAATTTTGTTGGCACCCTCTTGTCACATAGTATGCCAGTGGCGCTTCTCCACTTGAGCCACCCCACTTGGATCCTATGGATCACATCATCTACAATCTCTCCAACTTTACTCATAATTGAGCCTAAATACCTAAAGTGGTCACTCCCTCAGTATCTCCTGGTCTTGGATCATCACTCTTTCTTCACGCGCACTGATAGTACTTCTAAACTTGCACACCATATGCTCGGTTTTACTCCTACCCGAAAGCCCATTGACTATAATGCTTCCCTCCAAATTTCCAATTGAGTATTAACACCTCTAGCAATTTCATCTACGAGGACAATATCATCTACAAACAACATACACCATGGGATATCCAGCTAAAGCTGTCTAGTCAACTCATCCATAACTAAGGCAAAGAGGTACAGACTCAAGGCTGACCCTTGGTGCAATCCTACTGTGATTAGAAATTCACTCGTTTCCCCTACTGGTGATCTAAAGGTTGTGACGGCACCTTCATACATATCTCTAATCACGTCGGTATACCCTTTGGTCACCCCTTGGTCACCCCCTTTCTCTCCAGATCCACCATATAATGTCTCTAGGCACCGTATCATTAGCCTTTTCTAAGTCTATGAAAACTATATGGAGATTCTTCTTCTTTGCCATGTGCTTTTCTACCAATCTCCTTAATAGATACATAGCTTTCATGGTCAATCTCCCAGGCATGAACCCAAACTGGTTCTCCGACACCGTAGTCACCATCCTCAGTCAATGCTCAATAACTCTTTCCCACAACTTCATCGTATGACTCATCAGCTTAATACCTCTATAGTTGCTACAACTTTGAATATCTCATTTATTCTTATAGATAAGTACTAAGGTGCTCCTTCTCCATTCGTCGGGCATCTTCCTAGTCATCATAATTTTGTTAAACAACTTTGTCAACCAAGTCACCCCCAAGTCACCTAGAATTTTCCACACTTCAATGGGAATACCATCTTGGTCCTAAGGCCCTACCCGGTTTCATCCTCCTCAAAGCCTTAATCACTTCGGAGTTTTGTATTCTCTGATAGAACTCATATTCTACGTACACCAACTTCCTCCTCACCGAGGCCGCCTTCATGTTGCTCATTTAACAACTTCTCGAAATACAACTTCCATCTATCCCTGATCTCCTCATCTTTCACCAATACCACCGAATCAATACATTTTATACACTTAACTTAAGAGACATCTCTACCTTTCCTTTCTCATAGCTTGGCGAGTTTATAAATATTCTTTTCTCCATCTTTAGTATCGAGTCTAGCGTAAAAATCCTTAAAGGCTCTCAACTTGGCATCCCTAATGGCTTTCTTAGCTTCTTTGCTTAGCCTGTATGTAGCAAGGAATATTTGTTGTTGGGATCCACAAGCTAGAAACCTTTTAGTTAGGGTACAAATGCAAGAATGAGGAAGAACTCATTGATGAAAGGGCTCACTTAAAAGTGCCAGCAAACCTCAGCGGAAAATAAAGGCCAACTCCCCTCACAGTTCGGAAATATAGTCGTTTTTTTGTTATGAAAACCTATCAAGCCCTATGTGGTAGGAGTACGAGATTAGTTTGGCTAAATTTCCAAAGTTGCATATCGCTGGATCTTTAGTGAAAATGTTGCTGGAAGCCCCAACAACATAGCTTTTATGTTTAACTGTGCATTTAAACGCCAAAGACTCAAGAAGGTAGATGATCAATTAAGATTCTTAATTGCACAAACCTCTTGCTCAGGGTGATGAATCCAATCTACAACCTTGATCCCTGATCCAGAGCAAATAAAACACCTTGTACGCCTACACCATTTCGCTTAAATACCTCCTCCGAAACGAAACCCTATTTCAACAAAGCAAATAAGGTACCTTGCATGCAAAGTACTCTCCATTTAGGGACTTCATATACTTGAAAGTGGAGAAATGTCCTCAAATGTCCTCAGGGCAACTTTGTAGGACCTAAGTGACGGACAACTCATGCCTACCAAGTAGCCAAGTAGGTTACAACAAATTTACCAACTAAGAAGTTTAACCTAAGAGCTAAGCATAAAAACTCCTGCGATTAGACATTATTTGATACACCCATCCTAATAAATTGTTTAATCATCGACACCGAATTGATTGGTAACTAATAACTTCTTCCTTTTTTTGATAAGCAATAAAATTTTATTGAAAAGACATCAAGGGGATGCCACCCATGTACAGAATAAATCAAGGAATAAAAAAGAAGAGATCAAATTAACAAAATACCTATACCCCTGTTGTGGGACAAATCCGCATGAGGTCATGGGTCGGTTGGATTAAAAGAGACCCGGGATGTGCTTAGCCCGAATGGGCTGAAAGTATTGGGCCAATGGTCCAAGACCAGTATAAGAGATAGACCGGAAGGCCTACATAGCGGTTTGGGCCGAGAGCTATGTGGGCCGAGTCGTTACCAAGGAAGGCAGTTGAGCCTTATCTCCTGGGGCACATGCCGAAGCAGTGAGGGTGACGTCGTCAACACGTGACCAAGCGTTTGGCGATTCACGGAGGGCCATGTGCCCGGTTTAATGGGATGACATCACTACGCGTGTGTGTGCACGCTTAGCTTGGAGAGCAAGTACATGGGAGGCTATACGTACCAAGGGATAGACCCTAGAGGTACATACACTCACCTAGATCTAAAATTATTCCCTCTATTGTGTTTCTTTCTCTTGTTGCTGACTTGAGCGTCGGAGTGCCCGACGGCAAGAGGCCGGCGAGACACTAGCAGTTGTTGCTTGTGTAGGTCGGAGCAACGAGGAGGGTTCGACCCGAGGAGGATCCACCGGCAAAATCACCCCCCAACAACCCCTCTATACTCCAAACATATCTAACATGTTAAAGAATCGACTCAAAGTAGGGTTGCACTCCCTCAACTCCCACCTGAATGTAGAACTCAAAAGACTCTTGATTCAAAACAATGTCAAAACTTGAGACGAGTCAGGATATGTACCACCATTTTGCCATTTTCTTTCCCTCTTTTTATGCTTGTGTTCTTGTGAGTGTACAAGTCTTTCCATTTTTATTTTTGGCATCTTGAGTTGTTGGAGTGATGGGTTATGCCGACATTTTGCCCACCAAAGAATAACAAGGAAAATGAGCTCACAAATTCCAGAGGCATATATACCACAAAGCAAGCAAATCAAAAATGTTAACAGCAGCAACCAAGGGTCTGACAGAAATTGAAATACAGTGTGGACAAGGACTCATCTCCACACAACTGTATATCAAAAGTGCATACTAAGAAAGCTGGAATCACGCGATGTTATAAAAAATGTGCAGAATAATTACACCACACAATACCAGTAAGAGTTTTTTATGTTGTTTGCGTTGTGGAAGAATCCCAAGGGCATCTAGCATTGTTTCCTCCAGTTCTGTAGACCCAAAAAAATTGATGAGAAGACAGTTGTAAGCAGTAATCAAGTACTATTGATGAGGCGGATATACAACCTTTAGTTTGTAAAAATGTTGCCAACACGTTCAACGAACCCAAAACTTGAACATCATCCCCACTAGTAACATAAGAAAGCAAAGTCTCCCTTCACAAAGTAGGTCAATTATCAAAATAAGTACAATTTTAATAGTTAAACAGAAACCGATCATACTCTCTAGCATGAGAAAAGAAAGCCTTCTAATTACATTAATATTTATGTACTGGTTACAAATTATCAGCATCCTACCTGTGGAAATAAGTTATAACCTTATTCACGCAAAGCTGACACAGTGACACCCAATACCTTTAGTAACATCTTAGTATAGCTATTATAAGAAGATACAAGAAAGGCAGTCTGATAGAAGACCAAACTATGTGTTGCACATCATTGCTAGTTACCTTTTCACCCTTTCTTGTCGTTCCACATCAATTAAATTTCCAAGCAAAGCAGCAAAACCAAATATATTAACAAATAAAATCGAAGAGAACAAAATAAAAGAGAAAGGAAAATGAAAAAGTAAGTCGAAGTGAAAAACAATAACAAAACATATATGTGACATAAACAAATAAACAGCAACTAAAAGAGGAAAAATGTGAAGTATTTCTCTACTATCATTTTCACGTACACCTAAGCCATATGCTTGCTATTATTTATCCCAGGAATGTTAAGATGAAACATAAGGCCTCACATTTCAGGACCTAGTTAACTAATTCAACAAGAGTTATAGTAGAAGGGCCATCAGAAATTAGAAGAACTTAGTCATGACGTAAGTCACCTTAAAGCTGTCTGCGAACCACTAAAATTATGTTGTGCGACATCATCTTGCAAGTGAATGTCAGAAGAACTCGAGTTCGGAATGGTAACTCTTAAACTTCCGCAAACAACCTCTGGGCTATCATTGTCTGGAGTATGGTTTTCATGAGAAAAGACATAACCGGGCATATGGCCATTGAGTTTGGCTTCAGCAGGCAGCATAAAAGCTTCAAGTGGACAGAAAAGAGCAGCAGCAACAGTGTTTGCCAAATCTTTAATTTTGACTATTCGCAAAATAGAACAAAGTAAATACAGAGAAGTCATGGGACCGATCTTCATTTCCTGAATTTATAGGATTACAAAAAGTTAGAAACAGAAAATATCATAGATATATAGCTTACACAACGAATCCATAATGACAACAGAACACTAACAAACAAAGAGGAAAAGGATAAAAGAACTTACATCAACATGTTCCCTCCTCAGTGAAGGAAGAAGCAATGGAAATATCAAGAGTTTCAAGATGCTATCAGTTAGTATCCTCCCCACATCGGGAATCCCGGCAGAAATAACGTCACTAAAGTAGTAAAGATTGTCTTCAATTTCGTCTACAGCCGATAAAATGGTAGAAGTTGATACTGGGCCACTATTCCTGTCTCATAAACCAAATGACACATCTTAGAGATAAGTAAATGTTGCTTGCCATTGCCATCAAACATACAATTACAATACTTACTTGGAGGCATCCAAGACCAATGCATTTAAACTAAGGCACTGTTCTCGGAAAAATTTAACCAAGTTCAAAAAATACTCCGCATGAGGGGTGCTGCTGATATATTTATTCACACTTTCATCTCCAACTGGAAAAAAGGTTTGTGAAATCAAAAGTTGCTGCAGTTCTACAGATTTCCATAAAGAGCAAAAAAAGAGAGAAGGAAACGCCCGGATGAGAATATAGCAACATACCATGATACACATTGAGTGTCAAAGCACGTATAGCTGTTCGCACCATGCTCTCTTCATGAAAAGCAAACCTTGTTGCCTCGACGTATAGCGGAAAATCAACTATTTCATCCTAGATGTACCAAAAAATTAACGCCACAATTTAAAATAGCACAACGTGCCACATTAGCAGGGAGAAAGAGGGGAGTGATTTGCAACCATAGTTCAAATTATGATGCTACTTATGCTTTCAGATGATCCTAATAGCGGTGCTACCTATGCTTTTAAATTATGTAGCTGCTTTACATATATGCTAAATTGACACATAACTGCATATTACCTATCAATGCATTACCTGCAATATATAAATGAGGACCATCTTGAGTCCTCAACTTTGCCAATGTAACTTGGGAGTGTGATACGTTTTGCCCTTAGTTACACGAAGTGGGGGGCGGGAGCGGGGGAGCAGAGATACCTAGAAGCTCCAAAGGTCGGTAGCGTCCATGCACATTCTATATATTCTATTTTATAAACATTAAAGCATGAACATATATACTTTCATTTATAGTTTTCCTTTTCTTTATCTCTCTCTTATTCATCCATACCTATACCTATAATAAAAGCCGCAGTCCGTTTTCCCGTTTTTCCATCGTCCTCCAGTGTTAAATACAACCCCCAGGTTAAGACAAAAAGGCTAAAACTTTCCTCAAGCAACTGGACAACCCCCAGGTTGCTAATCCTACCGGGCCCCACCTTCTACCACACAAGAAGACAGAAGGCTTCAATGAAGGTTTCCGGCGATGGTGCTGTGAAGAGCTCCACACAAAACAGAGGAAGAAAGGGGCTGCAATGGAGGTTCAACTGCGAAGAGATTTGAACATGCCAGAGACACAACTGTGCCATGAGGGTTGTTATTTCTGGCCATGATTGTGAAGAGGCAGAGATGCTTGGTGATGGATCAGCAAGAGTATCCGGCAAGTGTCAACAGTTTCTGACGAGTGTGTTCAACCAGCTTCGATACCATGTTAGATGATGCAAAAATTGGGAGTTTTGGCATCGCAAGAAACTTGACTAATAACAGAGTTCACCAAAAATAAATATATGGCAAATTCTAATCCTAGTTGAAAATAAAAGGACTAAAAGATAAGACTAAAATTCCCTAACAAAAAATAACATCTAACAAGAAAAAGCGTCTAACCAAACTCATAAATAGTAAGTGGGTAAGGACCATAGGGTGACAAAACAAACGAATAGACCATAAAATCGCTGGAGGTTTAATAGAACATAATAATACTAAAGAAGTAATGAAGAGTACCGAATTAATAAACCGGAGAAACTTACATTTTGAGTCTTAACAAGCAAAGAGATGGTATTCCTGTTCAGCTTTCCACTTATTGCTCTTCATAGATCACAGAATTGCAGCAAGAATAAAATACTTGAAAGTTAGTAACATATCACAAATAATTCACATATAAAATATTAAACAAAACAGACAGGAAGAAGTAACAACATACCTCAAAAAGGATATGTAGTAAGACAATA
Organism: Gaultheria prostrata; assembly: GCA_036023075.1. Classification (NCBI taxonomy): domain Eukaryota; kingdom Viridiplantae; phylum Streptophyta; class Magnoliopsida; order Ericales; family Ericaceae; genus Gaultheria; species Gaultheria prostrata. The sequence continues at coordinate 27,342 of JAXBDA010002287.1, read as the reverse complement.
ACTCTTCATTGCGGAAGTCAAAGGAATAAGTTATAAGGTAGTTAATATGTTCATTACTGAACATATAATCTGCAATTTTTTTCACAAACAACAAATCAACAATATTGTTCAAACGAAATTATGAAACTAGTTAGGCAAAAGAAAGGTTTCATTTGGTTCCACAACTTACAGATAGCGTGTTCACTTTTGAGGTTCTGGATCATTATGCTTATTGTCTGCAGTAACTGGAGAGATACAGTAATGGTTCTACTAATCTTTAGTACACGTACAAACTCCCCCATGACCTGCTTCTCCATGAAATACCTGACACACAACCAAAATGACGTCAAACTGCAATAACATACACATACATGTAAGTAGCAACAAATCTTACTCAAAAAAGGCTGAATCATGCTGGTCTCCATAAGTTATCAACTCTGCTATTGATCTCAATGCCTCAATGACGAAATCCTTAAAACAAGTTATAGAACAAAAATATTTTAACTTCACAAGTGCTTTCAATGGATAGAGAAGGGGAAACAATAAAATAGAAAGATGAGATGTACCTTGTTAACTTCATTAACAACTTGAACCTTTATCAACTGATCAGTTAGATATCTGTGACCAATAAAAACCATAATTCAATTTTGTTCTCTTTCTCAACGCAAGTAGAGTTTACACCCCCATAAATTAACTTTCCACTCAAATTTCAGACGGTAATTGTGGGTGTTGTTGCATCTATTTATACTAAACTAGAGTAATAGAAAGATGACAATTTGAATAAGGAGGAAGAAAGCGAAGAAGACGAGTACCTGAGCTCATCCAAAGAGAAACGATCCCTTGATCTCCAGAAGGAAAGCCACATGTTTGGAATGAATCAGGCCTTATCCGGATCGAAGGTCATTCTTCCTATTCTAACTTCAATTCAGAATTATCCTTCATAGAATAGGTGTAGGATAGATTGAATTTCGGAAAATCAAAAACTGCTCCACCGTTCGATCGGTGCTTCGGGGCAAAACTGAGAGAGTAATTAGGGTTTCCCACATGGGGGTGGGGGGTACCTCAGAGAGAAGATTTAATTGTTCATCTAAGGAAAATATGTCAGTGATTTAGAGAGAGAGAGAGAGATGGAGGGTTTTGTGTGTGTGTGTGTGTGTGTTTGTGAAGGGAAGATCAACATAGAGATTAGGGATTGTTGTTGTTGTTGCAAATTGCAATAATAATAGTAATGAGTATATGCCAAGAAGACATAAAGAAGATGCAAGCGGAGCTGGCAAACCAATTCCAACACGGATCGAGTTCCTGGATGAAAATTACAGTACTAATTCCAGCCCGGTTTGGAATTCAAACCCGTTTTGAAAAGAGTATTTTTTTCGTAGAACTAGTTTAACGGCTTCGTGCGTTGCACGAGTGTGATGCCCGTGTGTATTTTGGCTTACAAATTCTAGGGACTCAAATGCATAAACAACAAACTCTAGGGACTCAAATCCGTAAAGCAACAACCTCCAGGGACTCAAATAAGGCCTCGTGCCTAGCACGAATTTTATGCCCGTGTATTTTAATTCAGATTTTGCTATGAGGGAGGTTAAAAAGAACTCATACTGAAATATGCTTGGATGTGCAACCAGCTAAGTTATAGAAGTCTGAGATAAACTATAGACATCTGTCACATGCATGACGCGAATTCCAAAAACAAAGACTTTCACACCAGCCGTTAAAAAGGGGATCAGAAATGGCAAAGCAATAAACTCTAGGGACTCAAATGCGTAAGCAACAAACTCTAGGGACTCAAATCCGTAAAGCAACAATCTCCAGGGACTCAAATGCGTAATTTAGTCATACAAAGCCAAAAGACCAAAAGGGCATAGCATTATGGCAAAATTACAAGAAAACCAATAGGCCAAATTCCAATTGGAGGGTAAAATTGGCAAAATGTGACAAATGACCAAACAAAAATTTTGGAGGTCCTCTCTTTTATAAGCCTACGGGTTGGAAAAGATACTACTCCATATATGTATATCTATCTGTATACTTTATGATAAATTCATAATTTGTCCAAAGAGCTACAAACCCTTTTCCGAAGCTCTCCGTTGGGAAGAAGTATGCAGCTTTCGGATTATCCATCATCTATATGCATATGTGTAATTTGACCTCTCACACTATTTCTGGTCATTCTCAAATTCATTTCTTTGTAAGTCAAATTCTACTCATATATCTCATCATCTTCTCTTTCTCCGCCACCATACCCCCAAAAAAATTTTTTAATAAAAACACACGCTCATCGTTCAACAAAAAATCACATCATGGTGTGATTGACCTCATCTCCTAACACAAAAATAAAAATTTAGTTACACGTGGCCTATTTAAAAGTAATATAGCAAAAACTAAAACAGAATGTAAAAGCCATAACCATGCCATACGTCCTGCAATTGTTTTTTTATTCATATTATTCTACTACTTCCCAACTCTTAACCATAATTTTTTTCTACAAATTTCTAAACATATCTACAAGTTTTCCATATTAATTCTTAAGAACTACAGTAAAATATAGCCAATCATATTATCCATATAAAATATAAATTAACACAACACTCTCACGGCTCATCTCCAACATGTTTTCTCATGTGATCCAAAACAGAAAATAAAGGACAACCAATTGATTAAGAAATTATGTACGTCTAATTAAATTCTTCTTGATGAATATATGTTATTTATAAATATAAATTACATGTGAAATATTTTAAGCTTATGATACTCCCTCCGTCCGTATTTGTTGGTCCTTTTTGAGAGTTTGTGTCCCTTTTCAATTGATTATAGTATTTTTTAATACGAATCTAAAAAAATATTCAATATGGATATTGTTTGATAGATCTCAATGTGTTTTATTATTCAAAGTTTTCAAAATCATGAAAAATATTATAAATTGAAGGATATTGACGTTTGAAAAGTAACACAAACTCCGAAAAATGACCAACAAACACGAACGGAGGGAGTATTATACTAGTTATCTCCCGTGCATTAAAATGTTCATTTTTTGGTTGGATGGATATTATAATTTGCTAAAGAGATTTTATACTCGTGATTAACCAATGTATATAAAAGAAATGCACAATACTGCAACGGATGTAATGCAAATTGCAAGTCCTAGGTACACCATTTTTTAACTGAGGTACAGTACTATTCAGTAGTTAGATCGAGATCGAGATGAAGCAAGAGTTGTGAGCAGCCTGGTTTTCCATTTGCTAAAATAGGAAACTATCATAAAATCAAGTGGGTGATTTTAGCAAATGAGAAAATCAGGTGCTAAAATCAATCCATTTTAGCAAAGGGAAGTGGGTTGATTTTAACGCCTGATTTTCTCATTTGCTAAAATCACCCACTTGATTTTATGAATTTTTTATTTTAGCAAATGGGAAAGTCTTAGTAATTTGCAAAAAGAAATAATTTCTTTACCAAAAACACAAGCCAAAAATCGAAAATGACCCAGATAACTTTTACTCCCACTTGGAAGTCAAACCGGTCACAAGCCCAAATGACCAATTTTTCCCCGATGACTTTCGACTTGAAGTCATCACAAGCCCAAACTTTTTTTAAAAAAATTTGGTCATTTGGGATTGACCTTCACTCGTGGATGGCCCAATTTTCTTTTTTGGAAACCCAAGTATTTGTTGGACCTGGCTTCTCTCGGATCGAATTTTTTTTTTTGAAATAGGCCCAGTGAGAGAGAGAGAGAAAAAAAGAAAAACAGCAGAACTTTGTAGTTCACCAAAAAAAGAATAAGAGTTGTACTTGTACCCTGCTGTCAAACTGTTCGCAAATGCTATTAAGGGAAGGCGCAAAATAATTTTAAAGGTCAGTACAAAGTCCTATACTTAGCGGTAGGCGAACATTAGGTGATTCGCAATGCTCCCACACAAACGGATGGAGGTGGTTAGTCCTCTCTATTCTTGGCCCACGCCAGAAGGGACATCTCAAGTACAAAGTAGATGCTGACCCCCATAAAGTCAACACAGACGTCTTGAGGCCTGATTTGGCAAATAAACATAAACATGTTTTTTGGTTTATTTGGGGCCAATAAATCACACCCCTTTGGCAAAAAAAACAGGTGGTGATTTTTTGGTGACACGTGTGTGGATCAACGGTCAAGATGGAAGAAGGAGTGGAATAAACCACTATTTGAAACCAAAGCAGTTTATGGTTTATTGCTACATAAACCAAAAAACATGTTTATGTTTATTTGCCAAATCAGGCCTCAAATTTCCAAGAATAATTTGGTTACTGTTTGGCGATCACAGGGTGAGTACCTTTCATGTAGTTAATGGAAAAACCTCTAGGTACCATTTGGTGTACACCAAATACACATCGCATTTTGTGGGATCCATCCCGAGATTCCACACAAATTATCAAAACCGCTCAATTTATTTAAAATATTTATTTTTTTAGGATCCATGTAAAAAAACAGCTCAATCGGATATCGGTAGAGACTTGATCAGTTTTATGCTCAATTTTCTTACAGGAAATTGAGCGAAGAATCGATCAAGCTCTTATTGATATCTAACTGAGCTAATTTTTTTACAAGAATCCCTGAAAACATATTTTGAATAAGCTGAGCTGCTCTGATCATTTGTGTAAAATTCTGAAATGTGTCCCACACAACACAGTGTGCACCAAATGGTGTACCCATAGCAAGATTGGTAATTAATACTACATATGTGAAGAGTGACTTCTCGAAAAGCGTATAAATCTAAACATTCTCTTAGTGGAACGACATCTTAGAGCATCTTCATTCCTTACCCAAATCCAGCGAACCCTGTCTAAAGCCTTGCTCATATCCAATTTGAGGGCGGACATATACCAGCCTTCTGCTTTATGGTGGGCAATGAGGTTCGAGAATTCACATGCCAGAAGAGAAATATCAAAAATCAGCCTCCCTGGAACAAAACCATTTTGTAAGGGCGAGATATCGAGATATATGAGGGGAGAATATGTTTGATTCTATTAGCCAAAGTCTTGGAGATGATCTTGTAAATAACATTACAAAAACTGATTGGTCTGAAGTCACTAGGAGACATTGAGGATAGGATTTTAAGAATAAGGGCTATGTGGGAGTAGTTAACCTCCCATCCCTAAGTAAATGGGCAGAGTTGAGAAAATGATAGAGCTGCAGCCGTCATAGAAGGGCCAACAATATCCCAATACTTATGGAAAAACCAAGCAGAAAATCCATTGGGATCCGGCACTTTAGTATCCCCTATTTGAAGAGTTGCCCTCTTGATTTTATGCCCATTAAAAGGCCTATTCAACCCCAAAAGATGCATAGCTGATATTTGTTTATCAAAGTGATTCCATCCTTCCCAATCCTCCAAATTTTCATAATGAGTTGTCCCCCGGTAGATGTCCTGAACATGATCTAGCAAAATTCTATTGACCTCATTCTAATTATCTATCCAAATCCCTTGAGAGTCATTGATGCCTTTAATCCACACACCATACTTTTTAACCTTAGAAACTTTATGAAAATAGGAGGTATTTTTGTCCCCCATGGGCCAAAAAATGAGTCTTAGCCCTTTGCGCCCAATAAACCTCCTCTTTAGCCGGCAGAGTTTCTTGTTGGTTACGAATAGCAGTTTCCATTACCTAACTTGAAAATACCCATAGCTGATAGCTCTACTCTACGTGGCCTCATGTTGAACTTGCCGAATTGAAACTCTGAACCATAGGGGTGAAAAAAAAAACGACGGGACCCGAACCGACCGAAAAACCGAAAATTCGGTTCGGTGTTCGGTCGGCCCAGTCTGAAAAAACCCGAAAAAACCGAACCCAAAAAATCGAAGTACATCTCGGTTCGGTTTTGGGTTCCCGGAATTTCTTCGGACCGAACCGAACCGAACCGAAATACCTCAAAATCATACCGATTTGGACCGGAATGCCCCAAAACTGTACCTATTTAGACCGAAAAGTAGCATGACTAAGTTCAAAATTAAAATAATGTGAACCTTGGGCAGTTTTTTTGAGACAGAGTTGGATTCCCAACCTTGAAATACGTTTTAAATTGGTAAAGTAAAACAATGACCGAAAATTCCATTCAAGTTTGGAACCGTCCATCTCAATCTCAACCGTTCATTTGAATCTAAACGCCGGACCGAAAATCCCGAAAAAACCGACCGGACCGAACCACCCCGAACCGATTTCGGTCCATTGCTATTTTCGGTCGGGGTCGGTTTCCGGATAAGTTACCCCGAACCGATCGGTTCGGTCCCAAACACCCCGAAAACCGAACCGACCGAATTTTACCCCTACTGAACCATAGGCGGAGTTGTTGTGGGGCCGGAGGCAGCAACCCCCAAATAAATATAAGCTCTAATTTTGAGCAATTTTATATGATCAGTATACTAACATCTTGTAATTTATGTTTTAAAGGTCAATTTCAAAAAAAAATTTACATCACCTTATAAAATTTCCTAAATTACTTTCATAGACAAGCAATATGTTGTGCCGAGAACCCGAAGTTATAGAATATAACAAATCAACAAGGAAGAACGAAACACAAGATTTACATGATTCCCCTCAAGCACGAAGTATATCTAATCCCAAATGAAAGACTATTAATGGAACAACCAAGAAACCCTAACACTCTACGGGGACCTCATGAGGACTCTCTAGGAGTTCACTCAAGAAGTCCAAACCCTAACAGCCGCTATTTATAAGAAAATACAACAAATTAGGTCAAAGCTGACCTCAATACGCGCGGCTGCATCAAAACCGCGTATAACCCGCATAAGGCTGAGAGCAGACCGTGCGATCCAAAATCAAAACTGCGCACGGCGAACTTCTGTTCTTTCTTCGAACATCTGTTCAAGTCAAATCTCCAGCAAAATAAATACATGTGTATTTAGTTATCCGAAGAAAAAATAAATTAAATTCACGTACGTATTAGTTGCATTTACCCAAAATAGTTTCGTTGACCCAAAATAATCTACACTACTAGTGTAATATCCCGAAACAAAGAAGATATATATTACTGTAAAAATTATGCTTTTCCGAATAAAAATTGTCTGTTTGTTTTGCCTCTCTCCAATTGAGATTCTAGCTCCGCCTCAGTTGTGAACATACCAACAAATTCTCTCAGTTTAAAACATGAGCACTGCTACATACTTAGAATCTACCCAGAATTCAAAATTGCACGGTCTAGATTCACTTCGATTCAATTTGAATCGTGCAATTAATTTTGAATTCCGGAAAGATTCTGAAAACCTAGACTTTAAAACATTGTCTTTCGAACAAACATTGTGGTAACAGCGGAAGATGCAAGAATTAGGCTAAGGGGATCTACAACATCATTATTTAACTTTTACAACAGATAAACGTAAAATTAATTATTTAAACTTTGAAGAGGTTTACGACCAGAATTAGCTATATGGAGGGGCCAAAAAAATTTGTAAGTACCCAAATACGTATAGGTACTAAGGAAATACGTCCAATTTTTTGTAATTAATTTACCCAAATATATACGTATAGGTACTAAGGAAATACTACTAGTATGTAAAATTTTGGGAGTGTCATGGCCTGGCCCCCAAATGTAGATAATTAAGCGCTACTTTTAAGTTATTACCTAGTTATAGTATAGTAATTACGAAAAAAATGTCCATATATAACTTTTCCAGGAGCATGTAATCACTATATATATTAATGAATCCAAGCCAATCATGCTCCGCTAGCTCCGTCTACGGTATGATGCGCTGGGTATAACTTAACTTGAGGTTGCCCTATTTGGAAATCGATTTATATTGATATCTTGACATATATAGATGGAAAATAATTTACTACCATTAAAAATTTGGTTATTTCTTTAGAATATATATATATATATATATATGGTAAATTATTAAGTGGACGTTAATTAATTAAGGCTATATCTCAGGTAGGTGCATATATAAATACCCCTTAATTGTGAATAAAATTCTGTGCACAAAGCTCAATCAGAATATATTTGCAAAATAAAATGGCCTCCGTTAAATTTGCCTCCTTGCTTGTCATTGTTCTCCTTGTGCTATGCATGGGTATGTATTTCCTCTTGCATATAGTATAAGAATATGTAATTATTCTATGTACTTGTTTTCTTTTGTATTTCTCTAAATGATAAGAACACAGATTTTAATCAGTAGAAAGAGTCATGTATTTCAGTAAACCGCGAGTTCATTTTTTTCACATGGAATGCATACAGTAATTCAGTTAAGAACTCTTAATTAAAAAATCAACTCGATCCATATTATTTTATGATGACATTCTTTTACGTTTTTGTTTTTGTTTTTGTTTTTGTTTTTGCAGGTCACAAGGAAGTTGAAGGTTCAAAGTGTTGCAGTGATCACCGTTCGGTTGGAGTTTGTGTACCTGGGCGGGATGATAATCCAGAAACAAATGGGAAATGCTGGGAATATTGCATAAGTGACTGTGAAAGAGGAGGCGAATGTAAAAAAGTTGGCAGTGGTCATGTTTGCCATTGCTATTGTTATTGAAGGCATTGTAGCCGCAACATTTTTTAATACATTTCAATAAAATTGCAATTTGCAACCCTGTGGTGTTCGCTTACTAAAGTTCAAAATTTAATATGTTCTCACCGTCACTTAATACACACCATAGCTAGGCTAATGGAGCATGATTACTAAATTTACTAAAACTCTTATTGGAAAAAAAATAAAAATAAAAATTCTGCTCCTTAATTTTTCTTGCTTTAAATACATTTTAAAGCAAGAATTATATATGGGATATGCATGTTCTTAGCCATTCCTGTAATAGTTTAAATTCTTTACGGAACACATCATCCAACATTCAAGAAACAGTGGGCCAACAAAATTTGGAAGGCCCATTCAACTTAACCACAGTTTAATTTGGTCTTAGTAATCAGCAATAAAAGGTATACTGTACCCATCGAAACCGGCTTATGTAAGTGAAGGTATCGCGGATGACCGTGGCCTGTTCATCTTTTCCAGAAAAGAAATAGCCTAATTACCTTAGTTTGAATATGCCGAAATTTTTTTTGCAAGAACAATCAACCAAACACACTCAATAACGATAAATGAATATCCCAATCCAAAAAAACAACATTAACTTCACATTAAGTTGTTCGAGTTTCTTTAGATTCTCCTTTGAGATTCATCTTTCAGGGTAGGAACGTTGGACAAAATTTGTACACACAAATCGAAGGGAAGAAACTTTACGGTTGAACTTCATCTTCCTCGGTTCTAGGTAGGGAGCACTCGGAAGAGAGACAAAAAGAGAACTAAATGCCTCCAGTCATGGTTAATTTGGATGGTTCGTAAAAATATTTTCTGACGTATTAACTTTCTTCTATAGGACATGTATCCGGTGTTGTGTTTTGATGTTATGTAAGTATGTACTGTAGCATTTTCGTATATATAACCCTACAGGCTACAACCCATCTCAACTGAAAAGTCGGCCCAAGACAAATTTTATTGGCTGACCCTTACATACAACCCACTAATTCCTGATAGGCCGGTACTATGCTGTGGACAATGGCCTCGAATGTGAGTTGGTCCAGTGCCTATTGCCAGGCCAAAAAGCCCAATCATTGAATGACATATGAACTACGTACGTACACCTATAAATTTCTAGGATCGTCCAAACCTCGACCTTCACAGTCTGAAACAAAATTTGTAGAGAAAATATTTTCTCTTGTCATTATTAATTGGCAAACAGCAAAATATCAAGCACACAGAAATTGCAAAGGTGATGATTGAGTTGTTCTGCTGCATGCATACCCAAAATTAAATCACTAATTAAGTTAAAATCAGTCCAAAAACTTGAGCATGTGATTCATGTAAATCAGACTTTTGCTTTCAATATTATAGCCCATAAAACATCGATCTGTTGGGTTTTTCCAAGTTAAATGAAATTGAAAAATAAAAATAAAAATAAAATTATAAAAGTGGCAGCTCTGGACGAATTAAAGGGAAGGTGAAAGGGTTTTCAAATGTGTTTGTTCTTGTGACTGTACTGTTAATTAGTCTCCTGAGGAGGAGACATTGAAAAAGGGTGAAAGAAGAAGTTAATGTTTTGGGGACATTGGATGGGTTTGTCCGGCCATAATTTGAAAAAGGTGGTTGGGCTGTCACTACTTGGGCATTTATAGTTTGGCCATTCCATGTACTATTTATATTGTAGTGCATGTCGTAGTGTGTGGGCAAGAGAAAAGAGAGAGTACGGCAGACTTGTGAAGAAAGAAAAGAAGAAAATTGTAGTGTGTGTGCATGGAGAGAATATTGGTGAGTACGTGGGAGATAACAAAATACATGTGAGCGTGGACTTATGTTGGGTAATTTTTTTTTATCTCATTGTAACTCATCCAATATACTCAGTGAAATTGTTATCTCATTTTGGGAAACCACGTAAAATCGTTTGTGTTCTCATTTTTTAAAGTTCTTGTTTGTTCGATTCTCTACAACATCGAGGTTAAATTCATTAGAAACATACGTAATTATTCAAAACTAACTTGATATTTTTAGTTTTTGTATTTTTCGAGATATGTAATCTCTCCGGATACATCAATCAAAAAGGCCTAAAAAACTACTCCTAGTAACAAACCAAATCAGTGGAACAGGCGCGAAAAAGGAAAGTGTGGGCCGGGTGAGGACAGCTAGCTAGTTTTCTAGTTTTCTTGGTGGGTGACACTCACACAACTTTTTTTTTTTGCAATAATGATAGAGTCATACACTTTTAACCACACATAATCACACACCCTCTCACATGTGGTGGGGCCCACTATGGGTCCCACATGGGGTGGGCCCCACCACATGTGAGAGGGTGTGTGGTTGAAAATGTGTGGCTCTATTATTATTATTATTTTTTTTGTAGTAGAGTAGTTGTTTAGGTCGACCAACCGAACCCACCAAGAAAAAGTACGTACTAGTTTTTTATTTTTTATTTTTGTAGGAGTTGTTGAGGCCAGCCAACCAACCAACCAATTAAAGATTTAATTCTGCCCCTGGTTTGAGACCTAAAAAACATCCAGACTGGCAGATTATGCGTGGGATTTTTCCAAGCAGTACAAGAAAAAACCACGAGCCAAACTTAAAATTCTTTGAATAACGACGAAAATAATTTTAATTAAACTGTGTTGCTCTAACCCTTTAATATTCATAAATAGTTTTCAATATTATTAATTAAAATATCATTTTGAATAGATTTTGCAATATCGTTTAAAATATTATTAATTAAAATATCGTTTGTGATATTATTAATTATTTTGTAACATCGTTTCGAATAAATTTTGCAATTATTAATTAAAATATCATATAAGCGCAGGAATATATATATATGGTCATTTCATCCGAAGGGTAAACCCAAAATACAAAATGAGAATCCAAAAGAACCTTCAGGATTGATTATCAAACTGCGTCTCCGTTGAGTAATTTTGAGAGTACATTATGTTAGAATGCATTATTAGACTGTGACTCCCAAACACCCAAAATGAAAAACCGCATTTTGCATTAATTATGTGGCTTCCATACGGGGCCACAGCGTGTCTCACATTTTCTTTTGTTAGCGTGAACTAAGGTGCATGCGGTGATCATTCAACATTAATGTTGTACAATGATTTCACATGTCATTGTTTTTCTCCAACACAGCAGTGTAAAAAAAAAATTCCATTGCAGAGCAGAAAAGCAGTACGTAATATCATCACTTTCAAATCCATGTGCGATCGATTTTCCATTATTACATATTTCTACAAATGTGGAGCCTCTCATGCAATAATGCCGGGTGCATATATATATGTAACCATCTTATAAAAATCGATCTAAGAGACATTGGGTCATGCCCCCATGTTTCTTTGTTGGCGTAGTCATGCCGTGAAGGGTGGTGATTAACAATACTACTGCTTCTCTTTGATCATATATTCCACATTGAATTAAATTGAAATTTCCCGGCCGGTCGATAAAACATGTGCATCCTTCCAAGTTTTAAATCTCAATTAAATTTGGTTCAATTTACTTCCAAGTTTCCGTCCAATTAAATTAACTTCGGACCCCATATTAATAGATTTTCACCTCGTGTGGCCACTGTTGACAATGAACATCTTTCAATACAATCTTTTTTAATTCTCCCTGGTGGAAATGCTTAGGCCGCATTTTGGACAATAAAGACTATCTCTATTGTAAATTGTTATTGATTCCATAAACTCCACACGGTCTCTAAAAATTGGGACTGAGTCCCTCCCTTTTCTGATGAGGTGGAAAAAGTCGAAATCTTGATTACTATATATATATATATATAATTCCCAACGAGTTCTTCGCATATTGTTCTCTATGATGGAAAAAAATAAAAAAATTGTTCATATGATGGAGCTGCACTTCCTCATGAATGCTGCCCATTACTGGTATTTTCCTATTAGAAATGTTGCCCTTGCACATTGCAGTTGCGTCGACTTTTGTTTTCTATAGTCAAGGATCAAATTACACGGTTTCTGGTGGAGAGCTTGCGAGAATATTTTGGCAACCAAGGAAAATTTATTCAAGAGAAAGTGTGCAAGAGACAGGTTATGCCCCATTTGTGATGGTGAGGTGGAATCTATTGAGCATCTGATTTTCTGGTGTCCTTGGGCAAAATCTGTTTGGTTCGGGTGCAATATTAAACCTTTTGGTAATTTGGGAGGAAATGCGTCTATTGTCAAATGGGTTGCGGCTATGGTGGATATAAGCTTCAAATTTCATGGGGAAAGTGGCCAATATCGCTTGGCAGATTTGGAAAGCTAGAAATGAGTTCGTCTTCAACAAAATCAAAGTTAATCCTCTGAATACCATGGCTGCCATCTTCCACTCCGAGATGGATCTGTTTAAGTCTCTAAAGATGCGGAACGTCCTTATTGATAACCCAGAAAACCAGGAAGATCAATCCACTTGGAGGGCTCCGGACATGGGTAAGTTTAAAGTCAACTGTGATGTGGCCATTCCCAATTCTAGCCATAGCAGCAAGGCCTCAAACAAGCTATTAGAGTAGGCTATTAGGCCTCAATTCAGGCAGACTCAAGCCTTGAGGGTGAATTACAGGCTATTAGAGTAGCTTGTGAAGGTAAATGGTTTGGGTTTGAAGGAGATGGAGATTGAATCGGATAACAAACAAGCTATTTCTCTTAGCGTATCCGAGCTGGTTCCACCCTGGAAGGTAAGTGTAATGGTGCAGGACATTCGTCATTTTGCCAAGGAAGGAAACATCCTCTTCAAATGGATCCGTCGCACAACAAACAAGGTGGCACATGAAGTTGTCTCTCTAGCTTTAAAACAGAACCTGCCATGTAATTGGGTAGTTAATCTTCCATTTTCTCTTGTATCTATTTTGGTGAATGATATTAATGAAAGCCTGTAAGGCATTTTGGTTGATCAAAAAAAAAAAAAAAGGATCAAATTACAAGTACATTTGTTTTTAATTCTTCCGAGGGAAAATTTCAAAATAACTTCACATTTCACAAAAATCACATAGAGATACCTGAACTTCATGAAATGTCACATAAACACCTGTATTGTTTATAGTAACTCATCAATTTCCCCCTTTCCGTCTAAAAACTAACGGAATGGGCAACACGAACCTTATTGAGGTTAGGTGGATGACATGTGGCTGCATACATGGCTTGTAGGAGTCTCTCTCTGACCTCGCTCTTATAGAACAATCGATCTCATGTTTCTTTTTTATTTTGCTCCAACTATTCTCTTCTTCCTTTTGGATTTTTCAATCAAACTAAAATAGTTTTTCAACTCTTTTTCCTGCATGTACCAAGAAACATAATGGCAGCTAACAAATTCGCAATCATGCATGTTGCACAAAAACACTAACAAACTAACTCTAATCCTCACGTACAAAGTCCTCGAATGGATCATCATAATCCCTATGCTCTTCAACTCTCTGTTTCTTACTTTATCATCTAATTTGCGATTACTTCAGCTCCAAAACACCCTTCCCTTGGTGTTCTAGCGTTGACCACCTCTTTGACTCTAGAAAAAACAAGAATTCACACAAATATCTCCTCTTTGAATCCCATGCCAAGGAGATTTCCCAGTTGGGTTACTGCTCCAATCATCAGAAATTGGCCCATTCACAGGATATGCGTGAGGACTGCTCTTTATTGCAACCAAATTACCATGGGATGTCAAAGACTCATAACTTTATTTCCATTGTTAAAGAATTCAGAATGATCCAAAGTGATGAAGAGAATGTGGGTTTTAAATCCTTGTTGTGGAGTGTGCTTGTAAAGAGGGTGGTTTGTTGTTGAAGCATTGAGTTTGGTTGATGTGGTTCTGGTTCTAATTATGGGTTTTGGGAGTTTTGATGGGTAAGGTGATGTGGATGAGTGTGATGACTAAGCCAATAGTGGTGGTTGATGAGAGAGAGAGAGATCCTACATGTCATGTATGCATCCACGGTTCATCCACTTAACCCCAATCAGTTCATGCGTAATCATGTTGTCATCAATTTCGCTAGTTTTTAGACAGAGGGTGACAGTTAGGTGAAATTGATCAGTTGTTAAAAAATACAAGTGTTTATGTCGTTGAGAGTCATCACCGACTCTCTGGAAAGTCTCGGAATTTTCCGGATTTTGCTAGAATGTTCCAGAATATTCCAGACTCTTGTAGAAGGTTCCGAATCCTATTAGAATGCCCCGGGTTATTCTAGAACCTTCCGGAAACTTATAGAAGGTGATGGAGTCTTCCGAAAAACTCAAAAATCTTCTAGATTATGATAGAAATATTTAGGTTTTTCTAGAAGCTTGTAGAATTAGTCTAGGATAGTCTTTTTCTAGAATGTTCCATTGCTCCCTATAAATAGAGATGTGAGCTCATTTGTGTAGGTGTGTTGGAGAGAAACACTAAGAGTGTGAGAGATACACTAAGTGGGTGGTGAGCACCAAGTGAGTGTGCATGACTGAGTTGCACAAACTCTAGTGTGAGAGTTAGGTGTCGAAGTGTCTTGTATACTAGTGAGTATACTTGTGCAGTTTTGTATTGAATAAGAGAGAATATTCAATACAAGTGTCTAGTTTGGGGTGTCCTAACTCAACAATTTTTTTTCAGAGCGAGACGGTCAGGGACCGATCGGAGATCGTGGTTGAAGACATCGTTGGAAGATAGTGTTGTTGAAGATTGTGAAGCTGCAAGGTCTAGGGACCAATCGGAATGTCGCAGTTTGGCAACATTACAGGAGGTTTCGAAAAGTTAAACAATTATAATTATGACTATTGGAAGATGTGCATAGAAGCATATCTCCAAGGTTAAGATCTGTGGGAGATCGTTGGTGGCGATGAGACTACCCAACCGACAAAAGAAGATGCTGAAGCACTGCGCAAGTGGAAGATCAAGGAGATGTTCGTATTGAGGACGACAGTTCAGAAAGAATTATTGGAGTATGTACGGGAGGCTACTACTCCAAAGGAAGTTTAGGATACATTTGTGGCGTTGTTTCCCAAGACGAATGATGCTCGTCTTCTATTTCTAGAAAATGAGCTGGCTATGGTGACGCAAGGATTGAAGACAGTGAGCCAATATTTCCTCAAGGTAAAGACTCTCTGCAATAAAATTTCTCAACTCGACTTCAAATCAAAGACCAGTGAATCTAGGATGAGACGCATTATCTCTCGAGGTTTAAGGCCCGAGTATAGTGGTCTCATGGCGGCTATCTATGGATGGTCGAAGCATCATTGGTGGAGTTGGAGAGTCTTTCGGCAAATCAAGAAACTTTGATGAAGCAAATGGCTGGAGTGAAAATAAAGAACGATGAAGACGAGGCGTTGTTCTGCAATAAGAGGAATGAAGACTCGAGGTGGCAAAACTCTATGAAGCTAAAGAAAGCAGAAGATGAAATGTCATTGTGTATCAGGAGCTATCAAGCAGGGGGAGCTCGATTCAGCATCAGTCAAAGTGATCACATGACTGAGGGATATCGAAGGCAAGACATCGAATGCTTCAACTGCGGAAAGAAAGGCCATTATCTAAGAGAGTGCCCCTTTATTAGAAGACCAGTTGAAGGCAATATGGTGATGTCGAGTGGTCACCAGGAAGAAAGCGATGAAGAGTGGGATGCTCAGGCTAGTTATGTAGTCCTCGGGTGTGAGGAGGAGATGGATGATGATGAAGAATGGGATTTTGATTCACCATGTGAAGTGTTCACCGTGACTGAAGCAGATACCGAGGAAGAGATAGACTTTGATGCAAAAGTGGAAAATGTGTACAAATCGACTAATGATGAAGTGGCAAAATGCACTATCGTCATCGAACCTGATGAGTCTTCCTTCAAAGAAGAAGCTAAAGTTGAAGAAATTGACCACATGTTTAGAGAAGAGCAGAAGAATGGCCAAGGTGGTCAAGAAGAGACAATCATAAAGAATTCAAACCAGTTGCAAGAGAAATTGGGGGAGCTGAGAAAACAAGAAGAATGCACAAATGTGTGGCAAGCGGATGCTAACGACAAGACAAAGGAAGCTCACCAAGTTCCACAAGGAAATGATAAAAAGGATAAGCAATCACTAAGGATGCCAACAAGCCGAGAAAAGCCTTGGAAGAGTTATGCAAGTGTGGAAACAAGAAGCAATCAACAATGGAAGGATATCCGAAATGGAAAAAGATGCTTCAAGGTTATGAAGCAAAGTCGGTGCTGAGGGGGAGTGTTGAGAGTCATCACCGACTCTCTGGAAAGTCTCCAAATGCTTTCGGAATTTTCCGGATTTTGCTAGAGTGTTCCAGAATATTTCAGACTCTTGTAGAAGGTTCCGGATCCTATTAGAATGCCCTGGGTTATTCTAGAACATTCCGGAAACTTATGGAAGGTGATGGAGTCTTCCGGAAAACTCTGGAATCTTGTAGACTATGATAGAAATATTTAGGTTTTTCTAGAAGCTTGTAGAATTAGTCTAGGATAGTCTTTTCTAGAAATGTTTCATTGCTCCCTATAAATAGAGATGTGAGCTCATTTGTGTCGGTGTGTTGGAGAGAAACACTAAGAGTGTGAGAGATACACCAAGTGGGTGGTGAGCAGCAAGTGAGTGTGCATGAATGAGTTGATTAAGTATTGACACAAACTCTAATGTGAGAGTTAGGTGTCGAAGTGTCTTGTATACTAGTGAGTATACTTGTGCAATTTTGTATTGAATAAGAGAGAATATTCAATACAAGTGTCTAGTTTGTGGTGTCCAAACTCAACATATGTGATACTTCGCAAAAATTAAGTGTCTGTATGTGATATTGGTGAAATGTCAGGATGTATTTTGAAATTTTTTCTTTCTCCGATATAAAAACTTATCCACAGGGGGTTAACTTCCCCAAATCCCCCAGAGTCAGTGGTCCCTCTAAATTCCAAGGCATAGTTGATTCCCCGTTTGGTCATCATGTCCTCAACACAATTAAAGTTTTTCTATGCGTAACAAATACTCCTATTTCCAATACAGTACTACGAGCCTGTTTGGGCGCTTCCTTTTTGCATTTTCACATTTTGCTTATCACCTTTTAAGTGTTTGGTTGATTTGAACCAAAACATATTTTAACAGAAGTTGTTTTGAAAATTGAGGAAAGGAGAGCAGAAATGAGAAAGAGGATTGAAGCTACTTTTCAATTTCTTCACTCACATTCTCTACTTGCAAAATGCATTTTGCACATTTCTCCCAAACACTCATCTCAAATTCAAAACACATTCTGATCATAATCAAAAAAGTCAAAAAACCAAAAACTTAAAAATCAAAAACTGAAAAGTAGACTCCCAAACACCCCCTATACGTTTGGTCATGTCCTTTTCTTTATCGAATACAAAATGTTCAATTGCATTTGTAGTCCATAAATTTATTTACTGTTTGAAATTGGGTTATGCAAATTTATCATTGATAGGATTATAATATTTTACCCCGTATCAATAAATGATCACATGCCTTATTCCAATAATAGTACTCCTTGTAATCATATGTCTCTGAAACAAACAACATGCATAAAGCATAAGTAGATGAACCAATCTGTTCGTGAACTATTCAAAACTCAACTTCATTTTTAGGATCGTTTAATAAATAAGTCGAATTTGAACTTAACAATATTCAACTTGGTTAGAGTACTCATGATTAACTTAAACATATTTAGATAGTATAACTTGTATATGTAATAAATTATATATCTACACAACAAAACCTTTATAACTTAGTAGTTAAGTAAATGTATCAACTTGTTCATGTAGGTAACAAAATTCTTATGTGCAACTCTAAACCTGCATAAGAACTTAAACATTTGATATTTTTAGCTCATTAAGGCTCGTGAACAAGTTCGAGCTCGAATCAAATCTTTATGAGTTCGAGCTTCGGCTCGTTAAATAACTTATATTTTCTTTACTTAAACATCTAATATTTTCATTAAGCTTGAGTTCGCCAAAAACCTCAAGGAACAAATTACTCCCATCACGGGAAGATATACCTTAACCAAGTAGTACAAGATTGAGGTCATATCTGTGTTTTTTCCTGGAAGTTTCGCTACACCCCCAGAGTTGAAGAATATAATTAATGGATCACCAGTGGTAGTAGAGTGGAGACACCAACAATATCTGTGATGCTGAATAAGTGTGAGCATTACCCCACACTTGACGCGGCAGAAATTACTACCCTTGCTTGCTGTGGATCGATCTCAGTGAATGAACAGAACACTGCACCAGATTCACATCAAAAGGTCTGTCGGTCGCCCCCCGTGTGCTATATGTGGCTCATAGGAGTTTTTTTTCTTTTTTCCGGCTTCATCTGTAAGCATTCAATCACTACTTGCCACCTCTCATGACTTTTCCTGCTTTTTAACGCCATATTAACCTCTACTTGGAACCAAGCAAAGAAGAATCGGCTTTTTAATTACTGGTACTCTATTTGCAGAAATTAAAAATGAAGGACATTAACCAAAAGAAAAAAAAGCAAAGCTGAATATCGCGTTCATAACCGAAACAAGTCTCCGATTGATCGAGTACGTTCTTGTTAGATGCTTATTACTTGCTTTCTACACAAGCATCTTCTTTACTTTCTTTTTTTTCCTCTACTTTCTTGACTCGTAATATCACCGAAATGCTTGTCTTTGTAATATGCTCCATCATTCTCTACCTACTACAGAAGGAAGGATTCGTGATTCGGCCGCGGAAACTTTTCCCGGTGACTTTGGATGTGCTTGATTTTCTTGCAATCAAAGATGAGTGACATTCGAATCTTCTGAGAAATAAGTTAAAGCCCACTTGGATTATATCTATATAGCATATTCATCAATCGTATCTTCGGCCTTACATAATTTATTCTGCCGTCAAAACTTTCGTCGTAAAAGGAAAACGCTTTATACTCGAATCCAGTTCTCCTATATGTACAATATATTCAAGTAACATCTAGTAATTCTTAGGGTGTGTGCCACTAATTTGGTTTTTTTGGTTTTTTGATTTCTTTTTAAGTAAGAGTTCGAAAAAAGCGTTGGCTTTTTGTAATTTTTTATGTGATGTATTGTGAGGAGATGACCTGTCACGAAAAATGCAATAAACTGACTTTAGACTTTTTGAATTAGTGGAACGATCCTTAGAATTGATTACTATTTTTTATTCTATTCGAAGAGGAAAGTTCTTAAGTGTTTCCTTTAGTTAATTCGGTTAATATTGCAATTTTCAATGACAAGAGTACTAAATAGAGCCTGGGATAAACTTGAGAGAAATGATATTCAAACATCGGGTTTTGCTACAGTACACCCGCTATACAAATTATTCCATATGAAATTTTGTGACTCAAATATGAGATTTTGTGACTAAAGGTATTAAAGGTTTACGGTATGCACCCCTCATACGGGTAGTTAGAAAATCTCATCATATAAGTCCACAAAATCTCATATGGTCAAATATGAGATCTAGTACCACTTTATGCACCGTATAACGGACAGTCACAAAATCTTATATTTGTACCGCAAAATCTCATATGGGTCAAATATGAGATTTAGTGGCACCAAATATGATATTTAGTGGCACGTCAATGCATATACTCCCTCCGTCCCAAATTGATAGTCCACTACGAAATTACGTGTAATTTTCAAACTAAAAAATAATGTATTTATCAAAATAATTTTTGAATTTTTTTTGCACCGTATAAAAGTTCTCAATGAGATCTATCAAACAAGATCCATAATGCATATTTTTTGAGGTTCACATTAAAAATATAAGTCGTTGAAAATGGCACGCAGTCCCAAAATGGACTATCATTTTGGGACGGAAGGAGTATAGGCGATATGTATCACATTCCCACTACAGGACAAAACCGTCGTATGAGATTTTATGACATCTTTTATGAGGTTAACTTTTGCCTATATGAGATTTTATGGCTATTTTTTACTTTTCTGGTATATTTTATGAGAATTTGTGGATTTATATATGAGATTTTTAAAACCCAAAGCCGTCATATGAGATTTCACACGGTGTTTTATAATTTTTGTGGCCCTCCATATGACATCGGTTTTTTTGCATATGTGGCGCAATCTCGGCCGTCCATTTGATCAAAGGGTTGCATACCGTACGCCTTTCAAACCTCTAGCCACAAAAACTCATATTTGAGCCATAAAATCTCTTATTTGAGTCACAAAATCTCATATGGATAATTTGTAGGGAATGTGTATTGTAGCAAAACCTCTGTATTTGTAATTATTTTGTAAATACTATAGATTTCTATACAACGTGTAACATGAATGAGATTGGGAAGTTCGCGTCACAAATGAAAATAACTTAATAATACCAAATTGAGCTTCCTTGTAACCTGCGAGAAATCTAAGGACGCCGACATGATACCAACCAACATTCCTAATTTGGGACGGAGAGAGTAACTTTTAATTTATACCTTCCCGGACTTAAACATTGCGGTAGTTGTCGGCCAAATTGGTTGTTTGATGTTGTATAAATTTCCTTTGATATTTGCATTGTGCGTTGTTCTGTGTGTTCGTATTTTTATGTTGATTCGCTCAGGAAATTTCATTTGTCACTACTATTAAAATGATTTTTGGTGACAATCATAGTGACGAAATCCGTTGTCGCCAGATGATACTTTTGGTGAGAGAATACAGTTTCGTCGCCCGACAAGAGCCATTTTCAAATACGAATTTTGTCACAAAATGGTACAATTTGAAATACTAATTCTAAGTTAATAGGGGAGTTAATAAAACCAAAAAATAATTTCCTTAGAATACACCCTGTATCATCAAGTGGAACAACTTTGTGCCCTTCCTCCCTTTTAATCTTTGTATTAGAGATTAATAAAGTTTTTTACCTTTCAAAAAAAAATGCACGGCACCTTAAATACTTTAAGTGTAATTTTTTCCCATGATAACCTATGAAAAGTAAAAGCCATAAGAAATGAAATGAAACTTATATAGTAGTTCTTTTCTAGCTTACATTTAATTGTTTTTGACCCGTAAGAGCATCTCAACTCTTTACCCAAATCTTACATCAAATTTAAATTTAAGTAAAAAATATCAAATACCTCACTCTATTCCTTCACCAAACATTTACCAAATTTGATATTACTCATATTATTCACCAAATTTGGTGAAAACCAAACCAGACATTAAATTTTGAAAGCCATCCCCCCTCAAGTAAGCCCTCCAGATGCTCCCAAAGATGAAGTTGCACTAAAATGACAGCTTAGCGAAATAGTAATAAATAAGCCCCGGAATGATATGATAACTTTAAACAAACTTACTTATTTATTTTACAATTGGGTCTTGCTAACGTGAGCTCAATGAGCACACAATAAGCATACAAACAAACAAAAAAAACACATATCCCAATACATATTTTACACTTTTCATACTTTCATATATTTCTATACACTTTTCACACATTTCAATATATTTTTTTAATCTTAACGTTTATCGAATGGGCACACTTTAGCATTTTCTTTTACAATTTACGTACGAGATACATTAATCTTGACTAGTACTGATTCTCGTCTTCTATTATATGATGGTGAAGTTGACTAATCAGACATTTACTCTAGCCAACAAAATTCCACCAAAAGGGGTGGAAAATAAGAGAAGAGAAAAGCAAAAGAGAAAGAAAAAGAGAAAGAAGAAAAAAGACCAATGGGTTCGTATTTATAGTCGTACTTTTTTTTTTAAAGGCAAAAAGTTTGTTGATGAGACTTTGACAAAAGTACATCAAGTTGGGAGGAGAGAGAGGAGGAAA
This sequence comes from Gaultheria prostrata, assembly GCA_036023075.1. Lineage (NCBI taxonomy): Eukaryota > Viridiplantae > Streptophyta > Magnoliopsida > Ericales > Ericaceae > Gaultheria > Gaultheria prostrata. Next base: position 5,151 of record JAXBDA010002287.1, on the reverse strand, counting down.
CTCCAATCAAGGTATGATAGACTTTCAATTACTATCATGTTTTATAGGTCAGTTCATACGAGAAATGCTCGGGCTTTAAAAGCCATCTGTGGGGAGGTGTTTGATCTGATTCTCCTTTGGATTTCCAGTTTGGATCTAGACGGAGCATCGCCTTCCACGACCTAAGCCTGCAAGAAAACATTGTTAGTGTCTGTCAGCCACCGTTGGCCGATAGACACTCCAATGCCTAAGTAGCGGCATACCTCTCTAAGGTTTAGAACAACCCTTTACAGAGTAACCTAACTTAGGCCCCAAGTAAGCTTGTGATAGGCACACGCCCTAACTGCTTTTTTAGAGTGACGTCATGGATGACGCATCTAGTGCTACGTGACAGCCACGTGACCGAATTAAACCTCCTATTTGTACGCGAACTATTCATCTCTGTTCAAGTCGGACCTCATCCGACCCGGCTTTGCTCAGCCTAGCCAACAACTACGTTAGACCAACATGTACGTTCGGCCCTAGGTTTGGCCAACAACTACATTCGGCCATGTTCTGCTAAACATGTACGTAGGGCCTCAGGTTTAGCTAGCTACTACCCGGGTTTGGGTAACTATGTTCGGCCCCGGGTTAGGTCATCAACTACGTTCGGCCCAAGGCTCTATTGGCCGGGTTCTGTCCAACACTTTGTCGGGGTCGGCCCAATGCATTATCGGTTTCGGCTCACTACACCTTCCCAGAGGTGAAAAGGTAAGATTCGGTCTCAAAAATTACTCGAAGCACATGTGAAAATTACTCGAATTACATGTGACTAATCGTTAAGTGTTACAAGCATAACACCATGGGAAATGGAAATTAAACATGGAATGTAATTCATATGAACCAGGTTTCTTAGTTCAAACCGATGGTGGTGTCACAACCCAAAAAATTCTTTTTGTGACGAAACGATTCAAAGCTAAAGTATCAAATTTTGTCGGCAAAATCGACACTACCCGGGAAAGTGTATGAGACATGAAAAGAAAACATGAAAATTTTCATAGGAACAGGGCTCGACACTACCCCCATCGAGCCAGTTAACATTTTGTTTATAATTTCGCAAATTTTCATAGTTAAAATTTCGTTTATAATATTGCAAACTTTCATATATATTAACATTTTCCACTAATTTTTAAATTAATCTACGTATAATATGTGTACGTAAATGTATTTACTACTTTAAATAATTTCTCCATTCTTTTTTAAGTGTGTAGCTTCGTAATTCCAACTTAGTAACCAGATATCATACTTACACATTTTACATCAACTTTCCCTACCTTTTACATCCAGTTTCCAAAATTATCCTCAAATTTTACTCATTAACTTTTTGCCCATTAACTTTTCAAAAGGAAGAAATAATAATTTTACAAATTTTTATCCATTAACTTTTCGAAATATACATTTATTAAGAAACAGCTCGAAATGGAATACTACATTATTATTTGGAGACAGAGGGACTATGAATTATTTTGGGGTAAATTTCACTTACCTCCCCAGAGGTTTCTGACAAATATAGACTCTTTATCTACACTTTTTGAAATTCCACCCCCCTCCCTTGCTTTTCAACAGATTTTCTGTTGTTACTTTAAGATTAATAGTATTAACTTTTTACGTGAAATGTCCGTAGCAATCTTAGTATATTTTAATTTTGCTAGCCAAATGATACTTTTTTGGTTTCGCAATAACAATTTCATTTCTAAAAAGTATGTTTCGGCGATGGCGACAAAAATCCATTTCGTCGCCAAAAGTTCCATTGACGATGAAATCCGATTTCCTCACAAAAGGGTACCATTTTGCAAAGACATTCAGATTTCGATCACCACTTGGTTTTGTCCCAAAAGTAATTTTTGTTGTAGTGGTGTATTCCAGATCTCTTAGGCGCATTTCCGAAGTATCAAAAAAAATAAAAATTTAGGCTGAGTTTCCAGTGTTTTTAGCATTTTTGACGGTATATTCAATATTTTTTTCACATGTTACTCTTTTTATATACGTCACAAAAATATCATTTAGCGAAAACAACACTTATTTTTAATTCTAATATGAATAAAATATTTTTATACTAGTTGAAATCGGCCTAAAAATTTGACTTCACCCATAAGTATATCAAAAATACCAAAATGGTGTATCCATAGGTTTCCCATTAATTCAAAAGGATAAGGACATAAGGTTATCTCCGACAATGAGCCGTATGGTATGGGGTCTCGTGAGTATGTTCCTGCTGACATCTGGCGGAGATAAGGTGGTCCTACTGCCAACAGTACTTTCGTGCACCTTTGCTTCTCTCTCTCAAAATTAACCGGTTAATATTCACACATCCCAAATTGATATTCACATTCTTTTTGTCTCTCGGTTAGTAAAATTTTTAGTATTCAGAAACTTTTACTAGATGACAAAAATAAGAATGTTGATAATAATTTGGAAATGTGGAAATCACTCCCCAGAAATTATTGTCCCTATTATATAATAGGGTTTGGTTTTTTTTTTTTTTTTTTTCAAAAGATAGAATTTCCAATCAAACCAACCAAACCCTAATACAATCTACCAAAAAAAGAAAATACAAAAAACACAAAAACAAATAAATCGCCGGAGCTCCGCCGGAGAATGTCACGCCACCGCCGATGATGGAGGTCCGAATCTGGAAACCCCAGATCCAACCCCCCTCGCCGTTTGGTGGTTGGATGAAGAAAGGAACAACGCCACGTTCTAGGCTTGGAAAGCAAGTAATTTAAAATGTCTATAAATGGAAAAGATAAAAAGCGGGAGGAACATCAAGCTAAATTTAGAAAGTCACAGTTCCGTGTTTCCCACTAGAGTCCGCATAACTAGGGCCGCAAATGAGCCGAGTGTTATTGTGCTCAAGCTTGTTTGTTAAGTTTTTAACGAACTCGAGCTCGAGCTCATTGAAAACTTAACGAGTCGAGCTGGCCTAGGCTTGACTCGAACTTGAGTTTGTTCACGAGCCTTAACGAATCAACGGAAAAATACATGTATATACTCATATAGGCTTAAGACAAAAAATAAAGTTTTAGTTGTTCGTGTATATATGTTTTATATCTATATATATACTCTACAATAAAATAATCTCAATTGCAAAATAATAGTGAAATTTAACAATAATTTGAAAAGATAGTGCATTAATTAATATAGGGCGAGGAAGAAAAAATAAAATAAAAATAGGGTGGGCAGAATGTTCCGCGGTGTAAATACTTACTTATTACAAAATACTAGTAGTACTATAAATTGCTTAAGATAAGCTAAATATGGAAAAGAAACATAAAGCATTACCTGCCGTGAAATGAAGCCGCACTTTAAGCATGTGAAAGCGGAGCAGCTTCTTCAAATCAACCTCTTTTTTTAAGGTAAAATATAGAGGCATTTACACATAACACAATAATATAAGAGCATCATCAATGGAATAATCAAAACATCTAAATAATCAAAGTTAACAATGTTTGTCCAAAAATTGGCTCACATTGGCATAATCAAAGATAACAACCTTTTAGCCAATAACCAAATTTTGGTATTTGGATAATCAAAAGTAACAACAATTTCTCAATAACCAAAACTCAATAACCAAATTTTTTGGACCACACCTTATTTATAAGTCTTTTTTGGTAGAATGAATTCAAAAGTAACAACATTCTCCCTCCATTTTTCAAATACTTACTTCAAAACTAAATTTTTTTGTACTCTCTCTAAATTTTTTGAAATTATCAATAATTAAAAAAATTGAAAATATGTTCAAGATTGGTCTCATTTTAAAGGTATTGTGAATATCTTTTAAATGGTACTAATATTATAAAAAGTATATCTACAAATTTAAAGTTGTGCCCATTTTATGAATAAAAATAGAGTGAGTAGTACTTTTTTTATTATGGACACAAAATACCATTGTGACACTCCACATTGTTAACTTTATAAATGTCTTGTATGGATAATCAAAATCTGATGTGACAACTTTTGATTATCCAATTTTAATTATACCACTGGTGATGCTCTAACAGTCTAGCTATTAGGTAAGGTATTTTACCATTTGCAACAGTACGGGGCACTTAAATTAATACTAGTAGCGATCCTGTTTGGGAAATTTATCTCTGTCTTAATCCTAGTTGGTTTGAATAGTTAAGTTGACATTATCAAATTCAAATAAACCTCGAACCACCCTTTCTCTCTCCTAATTTTCTAAACATTTCTCACTCCAAATTTTTCTCAATCTCTCTCTCTCTCTCCCTCTCACCTATCTTTCAAATCTTCTTCTTTTCTAATCTTTTAATTCTCTCCCCTAAAATCTCAAAACAAAATTTGAAATATTTAAATACTAAGCAAACTCGGCAACCCACAAACATTGTAAATTTATTTGCCATATTAAATCTTGTGTTGAAATGTATAATGAATTATGAATTGAATTTCATGGTAAATTAATTTGTCATTGTTTTTATTCTCATGAAAACTCCTCCACATACATGATAAAATTATTTACCATAAATCCTGTGTTGAATTGTGTATCGAAATATGAGTTGAATTTCATGATAAATTAATATGTTATTTTTTTAATCAAACAAAGCCCAATACACAATTCATGAAAACTCTTATCGGGGTAAAACTATTTACCATAAAATCTTGTGTGACACATGATAAAATTATTCGTCATGAAAATCCTGTTTATGAATCTCATGATACAAATAACCTAACATGATAGTAATAAATAAATTAACCATGACTCCCGTTTGGAAATCCGGATCAAGAGAAAAAAAAACTGGAGATACAAATAGATCTAGGAATGAACAATGTCACGCCCTAGAAAATTACATCAAGAATACTTCAAACATTCCACATGCCTCCAAAGAAGGATCAAAGTCCACTATCCGGGTCAACGGTTTAACAATAGTACCGATCACATCCAATGGCAACAAGTGTCCGTACCCAAAATATGCTCATGAGTTCTAAGAAGAGTTCTTACAATTTGCAAGTCATGATTTAAGAAAATAACGAGTTACAAGACCATCTAAGCCCAAAATAAAGATAAGTACGGCAAGATGGGTGAGTAACTCCAATTTAGCTCTAAAAATGCACAAGTCCACACTCCAATGCACACAATTCATGCTCTTCAATGGTTACCTGCAAAAACGTAGGGTG
>JAXBDA010002286.1:0-44092 GCA_036023075.1 Gaultheria prostrata | reverse complement strand
ATTTCAATTTTTTTAGAGAGAGTGCACAAAAATTGAGTTTTGAAGTAAGTATTTGAAAAATGGAGGGAGAATGTTGTTTCTTTTGAATTCATTATACCAAAAAAGACTTATAAATAGGGTGCGGTCCACAACATTTAGTTATTGAGTTTTGATTATTGAGAAAATGTTGTTACTTTTGATTATCCAAATGCCAAAATTTAGTTATTGGCTAAAAGGTTGTTATCTTTGATTATGCCAATGTGAGCCAATTTTTGAACAAACATTGTTAACTTTAGTTATTTAGATGTTTTGATTATTTCATTGGTGATGCTCTAATATCCTAACTAATTTTTCATTACATACATATTATCCTTCACTTATTGGGCGTAGGTTAGAAGCACCCATATGTTAATATGTATAAATTATTCCTTAATTCAATGTAGTTTTATATTTGGCACTGGCGATGTGTGCGAATACATTAAATCTAGAGATCGCTCATACAAATCCCAGGAGGGCTCTTTTGGCCGTGTAGTACAATTTTTTGTCTTGTTTTTACACACAAAAAATGTTTTGATAAGTTTTTTTTTTTTTAAATATTCGTTTATTTTTATCTTACTTTTAATATCAAATTCACAAATAAATCACTGTAACAATAAATAAATCAAAATAATTCTTTCACTCAATAAAATTTGAGTAAAAAGGTAATAAAGAAATAATTTTTTATTGTTAAAAAGTATTCTTATAATACTAAAGATAATAACATGATTAGTTAGAGAAAACACATAGTATGAGTGGTACTTCGCGATACTTGTTTGATTTTTTCTAATGGTATGATTATGTTTTAAATTTACATTTTACTTAAATTACAAAGTAAACACCATTTTAATTTTTACCTTATACTATCACCTATATTGAATTTTTTTATACCAATACCTAGAGCCTTATTTTTTAAATTTGCTTTACGCCTCCAAATTATCAGGGCATGGCCTGCCCTTTGCATTGTTCCCTATTAGTGAGGAGTATTATGGATTCGCTCGCTTTAAACCCACAGACAAACACACACAATCGAAGAACAAACCAAGAGTAGAAATCAATCGCAAGCAAAGAAAAAACAAGATACAGAGATTTACGTGGTTCGGGGTGTTTTACTATGATGAAAGAATAAGAAAGTTACAACTTTGAGTGTCCTAACTATAGCTTATATAATTACAAGAGAAAGCCCCACAAAAAAAAAAAAAAACTCTAATTCTACTAAAAAACACACCCTCCCGCGTACCAGTTGGTCCAGACTTGATTCGGTCCGGACTAAAATCGATTTGGTTTGGACTGACCTAAAAACGGTCTAGACAAAAAATACAAAACTTAAGGATTCATGTTTTCTCTGCGCGACAGTCCAGACCAAATTCCCACCATCTAGACTAAATTTGTTAAAAGCGAATATGGCTTCACTTCTCAATAAGGAGGCCTCCCAGAGCGACAAGTGGCGCGATTTGAATGGGTTATTAAAATTTTAAAATTATACATGTAACACAATCTTACAAAAGATTTTTGAATTTGAATTCAAAATTGAACTATGCAATATATCGATCTTTGTTCAATTTCATATCTACTCCTAATATTTATGTCACACCTCTCTCTACCAATCTCTGAATTAATACTCCCTCCGCCCATGTTTGTTGCTCCATTTTGGGCATTAGTGTCATGTTTTAAATTGTCTATATCTTTCAATATATAATGTGTATGATTTTAAATTTTTTATATAATAGAACGAATCAAGATCTATCAAGAGATCCATATTGAATATTTTTTATTTATATTGAAAGATATAAATATGGGTGTGGAATAATGAAAATGGACAAATAAATACAGATGGAGGTAATACATTTATATTTAGCTACGTATGTGTTTCGGTAAGACTTAATTTTGGTGAACAATATACATATATTAAATTTCAAAGTGGATGTACAAACAAATATATGTATTTTTACATAGAAACAAAGTTCTTGTGGAGACAAATTAAGTCACTATTTGTGAACCCTACAAAGTAAATACTTCTTGTCAGCCTTTCAATCCTTTGGATCTCGAGAGGCACATGATTGTCGTCGAGTGAAGTGCCATTCTCAGTGGGACGTCGTTCTCCATTTGATGCTTTTCTCTTGTCCTATCTAATCATTTTATCTTTGATCTTTGATTAATAAGATCTTTTTGTCGTTCAAAAATAAATAAATATTGTTGACCTATCTCTATAAAAAAATCAGCTCATTCAGCTATCGATAAGTGATTAATCGATTCATTTAGTTTTTTTTATCCTTGCAAATTCAGGGACATAAATCAGTACTGATATCCAAATGAACTGGGTTTTTTTTGGGCAACTTCTCACCAACCCACCAACTTCTCTCTCTAAACCTATTCACAGCTTGCGCCGCCTCATTTTTAGGTTTTAGGCAGGGGAGGTGCACCGCCGCACCTCCTCCTCCCCTCCCACCTCCTTTCCTCCTCCCTCTAGTCATCTCTCTCTCCATCCTAGTCCCTCCAAACCCCTCTTTCTCTGATCTATTCTTATCTTTTATCCAAAAAACAATTGCCAACAAGCGGCGATGGACGGCGACTTCAAAGTGGCAGGCATCATCGGCGTCTTGGCCCTCACTTCCGACTGTTCTGGGTCTTTCTACCAAATGATGAGAGGCGTTGTTTGGGACTTTCGGTCGATAACGAGGGCGACGCTTCCTTTGCCGGTATTCGGTGAGGCTTTCTTCTTCAAGCTTTCTCCTTCTCCGCATTTATTTATTTTTTCAACCCCCAGACCTTTGCCGCTGTGGGTTTTCTGTTCATCTTTGCCATGGTTGCTCGGTTCCTCCCTCCAAGTTCATCTCCGGCCGGATTTCTGTTGGGGTTTTCCGGTTTTGCTTAACGGCATGATTATGGGCAGTGGGGGTGGGTAACCATTGTGGTCTCCCGCTACGGTTGTCGATGGTGCCGTGGTTTTTGCTTAACGACTCGTGGAGCTTCCGAGATAGCATGGGTTGTTTGTCGCCAGGGGGTTTGTCGTTGGCTTCACCATCTCTTGGGTTTTCTGATGGTGGTGTGGTGATGGTGGCCGTCGAGTTGTGGTGGTGACTGTCAGGAACCTTTGACGACGGTGGCAGAGTATGTTTTGCACTGTGGTTTAGGGTTTGGTTTTGGATTTTTTTAGGGGTTGGGCTTTGTCAGCCCACTTGTTTGGGCTATGTCTCTTGTGTTTTATTGTTGTATCTAGGCTTTGTAGGCCTTTATGTGTCATTTTCATTATTTTATTTGGACTTTCGGACCCATGGGTGTAAGGGCTTTGCCTTTTGGGTGCTCCAATCTTTGGTTGGATCTTTTTCTCTCGCTCGATGTAACCTTCGTTGAAAGATATAATTGATTTTCTATCCGGTTAGTATTGGACGAAGGACTATAAAATTGGGACGGAGGGAGTACATGCGATCTCAAAGTGAGGCCCCGATCTGCAAAGGGATTTTTTTTGGGCTTATTATGCCTTTTGAGACTGGTCATTCTCTCACAATACCTCAACTAAAAAAGTTCTCAAAAGCCAAAAAACTAAAAAGTGCATCTCACACAATCGAAAGTGTATATTTGGTGGACACCAACCCATAACTTTTTGTTTACTAGTTGAGAGCATCTCTAACCCATCTTCAAATCTTCAAAATGAAGAATGGATGAGACATATTGAGAGAAAACTTGTAGTTTATTTCAAATTTTGTTTAACCTTTTTATAGTACTTGGCATCTCCCACCCATCTCCAAAACTCCAAAATGGAGAATGGATGTGACATATTAAAGGGATATTTTGTAATTTAATGTTCCATTTGTTTACTTTTGTATTTTATGAGAGAATTTTGGAGGGACCCATCGTACTTTTTAAAGATTTGATCCCCAAATTTATTTTTGGGTCTCCATATTTGGAGTCAAATGGAGACCCAAAAGTAAAAAGTGGAGATCAAATATCTAAAAAGTACGATGGGTCCCTCCAAAAAGTACAAAAGTTAAAAGAAATGAGAGGATAAATTACAAAATATACCCTCAATATGTCTCATCCATTCTCTATTTTGGAGTTTTGGAGATGGGTGGGAGATGCTATTAGAGGGATTCATTGTTTTGTTAGAGATTTGGATCTCAAATATGGAGACCACACCTTTATTTTGAAGACTAAGAATATTTTCAATCAAACTCTAAAACTCTATTTTAGAGGTCGGATGTGACATATTGAGGAAATATTTTGTAATTTACCTAATATTTTTTTCAGCTTTTTGAACTTTATAGAGGGATCCATTATACTTTTTAGAGATTTGTTTCAAAATTTATTTTTGGGTCTCCAAATATAGAGACTCGTACTTTTATTTTGGTCTACAAATATCTAAAAAGAACGGTCAGACGTCCCTTCAAAAAGTAATACTCCAATTAAAGAATCAAGTAATACTCCAATTAAAAAAGGGGCCAGAGAAAATGGAAAAAACATGGAATCATGGTACTTGTTCCCTGTCATGGAGGGAGGGTGGAAATGTCAGATGCTTGAGAGAGAGAGAGAGAGAGAGAGAGAGAGAGAGAGAGAGAGAGAGGAAAGGACAGCAGTGTGTGGGGTATGTTTCCTTTTCTGAATCAAAAGCCGACGAAATCAATCTGAATTGATGAACATAGCCTATGCGTTTTCAATCTCTCATTGGTCAGTTTGTGTACGCGATTGTACCAACCGATAGTGATATCCTGCTACCCCTGTACGGACACCACTCCATCTTTAACACCCCCCTGTACAGCATAAATACTACTGCTGGGATTTACAGTACTCTCTCCATTTCAAAATATTTGCCCACTACGAAATTACGTGCAATTTTCAAACTAAAAAATAAAATAGTTACAAAAATAATTTTCGAAGGAATATGGATCTTATTTGATAGATCTCATTGAAAACTTTAATATGGTGCAAAAAAAATTGAAAATTATTTTGATAAATACATTGGCTTTGTTCGTTTAGTAGTTTAGTTTAGTTTTGAAGATATGTGTAATAAGTGGAGAGAGAATAGAGATAATAATTGGAAAGATGAGTAATGAGTGGAGAGAGATAGAGAGAGAAATGAGAGTAATAATTGAATATATGGGTAATAATTAGAGAGAAAATAGGGTAATCATTACAAAACAAAACTAAAACTAAAACAAAACTATGAAACGAACAAAGCCATTATTTTTTAGTTTGAAAATTGCACGTAGTTTCGTAGGGAGCAAACATTTTGGAACGGGGAGTAGTATTTACAGTATTTTTCTACTCTCCCTTGGGGCTCGTTTGGATTCTGGTTTGGGGAGCGGGATAAAGAATCTTAGACTATTTAATCACAGGTCCACGTTGATGGCTTGGTTCAGGGGGTGTTCCACTAACGGCTGAGTTTTCCGTTAGATTTTATGGAAAATTCTATAATCAAACACTTGATAAAATCACTCTATTTCCCATTAGATAAATTCAAGTGTGATTAAATCACCACCGAATGGATCATTTATCATTTTGCCCTTTCTTTTCTTTAAGGGGTCCACCATATATGAGTAATGATTGTACTTTTTCTTTTCTTTTTTTGGGCGGGGCAAATTAGTAATTATGTCTTTTGTCCTTGTGCCATGTACAGTGCAGTCTCATTTTATCACTGCCTCATTTTATCTTTTGAAAAACTGAGCCTAAGAGCGTTTTTTGGCTTTTTCACTTTTTACGATTTTTTATGTAATGTATTATGAGAGAGTGTCTGCCTCAGTTTTAGGAATAAACTGATTATTTGATTTTTTTGAGTTAGTGGAATGAAGCCTTAAGAGCCAAATGTGTAATCCAGACTATTTAATTCATTTGTCATTTAACTCCTACATAATTCGGCCCAAACCCTCTTATTTATCTTTATCCTCAATTTCAACTACAAAACAAACAAATACCCCATTCCACTAACTCATATAAGTTAAAAAGTCAGCTTATTACGAAAACTGAGACAGTCACCCTCTCATAATACATTACATAAAAAACCGTGAAAAACCAAAAAACCACCCTTAGTTGAACACCCCCAAAAGTAGGAGTGCTTATTTTAACCCCCTTAAAGCCCGTTTGGATGAGGGGAATGCGGCTGGATAAAACTTGAGCCCGGATTAATTATCCCGGGCCCACTACAATCCTTGGTTGGAAAACATTTGTTGAACCCGTATAAAATTTTCCCGACAAATGCTTTCCAACCAAGGATTGTAGCATTTATTATGCAGCAGCAATAGTATTGGGGGGTGCGGGCTCCGGGATAAGTAGGTAATTTGGATGTCCGGTTTATTTTTGGTTAGGGTGCCAAAATCTTCCAAACCAAGTACTATTTACTATCTCCATAAATGTTACATCAGTGTGGGTCTACCCTTCGTAAATAATACCCCTACTAGTTTATCCCCCCTCAATATTTCATCCACCCAAAACTAATCGCGCATCCAATCGAGCCCCTACTGGTTTGGGCATGATGCCTGCGTTAAATATTGACCTTTAAATAGAGGGCTGGGTAAATTTAAGCCGCTAGATAAAAAACACCCACAATAAAAGTGACCATAAAATGTGGTAAATGTAGCCATAGTTTTTATGAAACGTAAGTGTAGCCATATATTGTGGTAAGAAAATTCAGTTTTTATGAAACGTAAACTGCATTTTTTAGCGGTTAAAATGCAAAATCATCTCGATTTTAGCAAATTCACCTTACTTTTTGTGAGTTATTTTAACGAGTTAAATTTACCTAACTATCAATTTGTTTTTTTATTTTTTTGGATAATAGAGAAAAAAATTTATTCACTGTGTTATTGCCATTACATAAGAAAAAACGCCGGCGATAGGCGAAGACCTAAATGAAGCGTCAGTTGTCACGACGAGCTTTAGGCCCTAATTATCAACCCAAATGTCCATATATAATGGGGGCATTATGCCCCCAAATCTATAATGTAAATATAATTAAAAAAAAAACTCATTGATAATTTTACGATCGCGATTTTTGCACTCCTCCTTTTACCATCCACACTCCTCTTTTCGCTTTTTTCGTGTAGATGTATTGGATTAGAAATTGTTTCTTAAGACAAAAATGTGACATGAAAACATACTACTAACAAACAAGACTATCAATCAACATAATTTTTGATGCAAGTGTAACCAATGTTCTTCTATGAGAAAAATAGTAAACGTACGATTTAGACTATTGAGCTAGGCGCTTCGAGAAGGGGCTTAATAGGACGATCTAGGGTAAGTTTCTCATTTGCTAAAAGTAAGTTTTTAGCACCCTCAACTCTCATTTGGTAAATGACCCAGATGTGATTTTAGTAAAAGGAGCATGTGAGAAAAAAAAATGACTTTAAGCAACTTAGCTTTTAGTTAATGAAAAACAAAAGTCTAGTCTCAAATTCAATATCGGCACGGACAGTATTATTTTTCCTTTTCTCTCTGGACTACTAAACACCTAAAAAATAACATGAATATGAGTTTTCTCATAAAAAAAAGTCTTTGTATATCTTATGTACTTTAATAAATTGCTTCCGCTAATTGAACTTTTAATTGATTTATATCCATCTTGAATTTCATATGTTTTTTTTTTTCCGGCAAAAAAAGTTTATTAATAACTCAACAAAGGTAGATAAAGATAAAAAGAAATCTAGCTCAGCACAAGCACCATGACAAGACCATGGAGCAAGTGAGAAGCTAAATAAAAGAACAAAAAAACATCCAATAAAAGGTTGCATGATGGGATACAGAGTAAAAACAAAGAAAAAAAAAGGCCACAATACTAGGTGTTGATTAACACGTTCACAAAAATAAGAGACACAAAATAGGGTGAGTAGATATGGAATACCAAACCCAGCTGATCAAACAGAGAATTCCAGGTGCAGCCAAAAACATATTGGGGCCAAACCAACAACAGCAGACATATAGTTTATAATTTCATTACTCTTCTAATTAAATGCCATCAAGGTTTCTCTTAAAGTCATCTACAGAATATTCTTTAATGCCATACTTCCCTTTAATCCAAAGTGCCATTCTTGTTTTGATCTGATCAATAATTTTCTCTTTCTTCCGTTGAAATTCGTATTTTTGTTTACTTTAGGCTGAGTTTCCACGACGATATTTTTGGTATTTTTTAACTGAAAGTTATCAAATTTACAAGTCATTCTCCTCACATACGATAATTAATTTGACACTTTGTAGTCTAAATATACAAAAAAATACTTTAATGAAAACTCAGCCTTAGTCTGTTTAGACAATATGGGAAATTGCAAGCCTAAATATAATTGTTTTATTCACCTGAGTTTACATCATCAACTTCTAGTGTGTAAATAAATACTAAAGGATGAGATAGCGGATCAAGAAAATAAAAAAATAAAAAGATGAGATCAATAATGACCAAAAAATCCCCGGGTGTGTGTGAAAAAGTACTGTATATAAAAACACTGTCCTACTATAAATAATAAAAAATAAAAGGGTCTTGCTAACGTGTGTCTAATAGTCACACAATAAGTACACAAACAAACAAAATAAACACATATTTCAATACACTTTCACATATTTCTATATATTTTTCACATATTTCAATATATTTTTTCAAGCTTAATGTGTGTCTATAGGGCACACATTAGCATTTTTCAAAACGTTTTCCAAAATAAAAAGGGAAGCTATACTCCCCCCCTTTCTCTCTCCTACTTTCTGTATCTACTATTTTTATCAAGTTGAAGACTTTTCTTTTCCATCCACTCTGGCCACATGCCCCAAATTCCTTCATTTTTTTTTGGTCCTTTTCCATCTATTTTTTCTCTTTTAGGTTTGTTCTGTGAGTTTTCCAAAACTAGCAAAGGATTTGGTATTGCTCACAAATATTATATTATTATTCCCCTTGGTGGGTTTTTTTTTTTTTTGAGGAAGTTAAGAAAAGCAAATAGAGTGAGTGAGATGAAAAAGGAAAGTTGGGTGCTTTTTCATGTTCTTGTTGAGTTCTTTTTCCCTTCCCATTAATGATAGTAACCCACAGAAAAGAAGACTCCTCACACAATCAAATCAACTCTACTTCCTCCCTATTCACCTATACACTTTGCCCTACCTTTCTTTCCCTTCTATCTCTCATCTCTTAAATTTCTTGCTTCCTAAATTTGGCCTTCTTGTTCCACTCTTCACCCAAAAAGCCTCTTCTTGGTACTTGCCTATTTGGTATAAAATTTTCCTGTGCCTATGTATAAAATTCTTCATTCCTTTTTTTCGTTTCAATTCTTTTTAGTGATTGATGTTGTGGGTTTATTTTTTGGTTCAAGATTTTATAGGTTGGAGAGAGTTCTTGTTTGGAGATGGTGAGAGGGAAAACCCAGATGAGGCGTATAGAAAACGCCACAAGCAGGCAAGTGACCTTCTCCAAGAGGAGGAATGGGCTCCTCAAAAAGGCCTTCGAGCTATCGGTTCTTTGCGATGCCGAGGTTGCTCTCATCGTCTTCTCTCCGCGAGGAAAGCTCTACGAATTTGCTAGCTCCAGGTATGATTTTTTTTCTTGATTGGCTACAAAATTTTATTAGAACTCGATTAAGGGTACCAGGTATGATTTTATTGCTTATGTCTGTTTTTGTGTCCTTCATCTGATTTGGGAGCATTGGAATTGTCAATGGTGTTGTGGGTTTATTTGGTTTTCCATTTCTTTGATTTTAAATGTATCATGTCAGTGATATGCATTTGAAGGTATGGATTATTTTTAACCAAAAAAATAGGAAAGAAGAGGTATGTGTTGTTGGGTATTTACAAAGTAGGGTTTATGCATATGTATATATGATCTACTGATCTAGGGCTAACTTTCTATAATTCTATCAGAAAATCAAGGGTCTGTTAATCTCTAGATCTCTGTATGAGTCGAATCAGATCTCCCACACGTTTTTTTCTCCTTGGCGAGAGAAAGATTTTATTAGAGCTCGATAAGGGTACATCCAGAAATGATTGGTACATTTTTTTTCCCCTCAGCGAGAGAGATTTTATTAGAGCTCGATAGAGGTACATCGAGAAATGATTGATACGTTTTTTTCCCTGTCGGCGAGAGAAAGATTTTATTAGAACTCGATAAGAGTATATCGAGAAATGATTGTCGATGCATCACAACTACAGAAATTATTAAGTTGGTACCTATTCCATAGTGAACTACAACCATATGAAAAAACAAACCACCCAAAAGATCTTTCATAGGTTATGAGATCAACTCTATCTTGGGTAATATTTGCCTTCTGTCTCTTCATTCATTCATCCTTCCCTTCTGTTGCTGGAACCTTGTCTAATCAATAGAGTACTGCTATATAGGTTAGTGCCTTAGTGGTATACAGTATACACTGTTTTTTTTCTTTGAATTATTTTTCCTTCACTGAGCTCAAATGGGGAAACGAATTAATGGGTCCAGTACTCTAGTACTGTGTTCTTGGGGGTTTTTTTTTTGGGTACAGTTTTTATTTGGTAAAGGTTTGACATTCTAACTCAAAAGAAGAACAAAAAATGGAGGAATCACTAGTACTAATAATGCTAACTAAATAGGTTGGTGTTTCTTAGTCCTCCTCCCATGATAGCATGATCTGATCATCTGAAAGTAAATCCATTGATTTTACACTGTTCAGTTTCAAGGGGTATATCAGGAAAAATTATTACTTGCTCGGTGCTCTAGTAGCACTGAATAATCACTCGTAAATCAAGGCTGTTTTTTTATATAGAATATTTTTTCTCATTTTTAGGTTTATCCTGTAATTGATGCTACGTGAAATGCAGAAATGCTACAATATACAACCAATTATTTGAATGTATATGATATGCACTTGGAATCGCTTAAGCCTTCATTGATTTTGGTACAAAAATTAATATTCATAACAGTTGGTAACTTCACTAACTTGCCAATTCCGTCTTTTGGGTTTTTAGTTAGCTCTCGTTTAATCGATGTGTAGTGCAACATTATTCTCTCTTATAAAAAGAATCTGTGATGGTTATAGAGAAATTGATAGCATTTGCTTAAAAAATATGGCTTCAAGACAAAAATCCATAACTTTTATGAATTTATGTATAAATAATAAGAATTTCAAAATGCATGTTATGAAATTTAAGATTGATGTTAGAAATTTTAATGTAAAACAAGGGTGATTCAAGGAGTGTACATATACGGTACAATCCGAAATAATGGTGTTTATTCTAACAAATCCTTAATGCTATATAGACAATAGGATGATCAATAAATGATGGGGATATAGTTAAGCTTGGTCGAAACTTATGAATAGGTCCAGGGCCGTCTCCGAGTTTTCGGGTCCTGATACGAACATTTTAAAATGGGCCCTTTGTGTAACTCACAAATAAAAACTAGTTTGAAGAAAATTTTGCAGCATTCAATTAAAGAAAATAATACAAGTATTCAACACCATAATAACAAAAGGCTTCAGTTTCAAAAAAAAAAGAAAAAGAAAAGAAGCTTGGATCGAAATTTATTATTTAAAAATTACTCTTCTCAATAATTAGTTAAAAATCTCTTTAATTAAGTTCTCATAACTAAGTTCAGACACTATATCATTCGCGATAGATAGCATACCTAGCTAATTCATTTAACCTTTCTGGCAACATAAATGACCGAAGATTAGATTTGATCAACTTTAACTTAAAAAATATTCTTTCTTCAGAGACAATAATAACTAGTATAGCTAAATATATTATTTTACTAGCAATCCATATTTTTGAAAAACAATCACTCATTAGTTGTTTTTGCTCGGTAACAACCACCAGTAGTTTTAAATTACTGAACACTTCATTTGGCTTTCTTTTTTTTGCTGGTAAGATATCCTTTGCAAAAGTTAGGGGTTTTGATTCTTTTAAACAAGTTAGGGCAAAAATGTACTATTGCTTAGTATCAATTTTAACCTACAAACTTTTAAAATTAGATCTTTACCATCATTTTTTAGTGCCTTATTTGGACTTTCACTTGAATCCCCAAGTTGTATTAGACATTTTCCTTTTAATTAGATATACATATACATACTATAAGGTTATTAAATTTTTGGGGCCAACCAAAAAATTAAGGGCCCCGCAATGGCCGCAGGCTTGGCGTATGCTCGAAGCCGGCCCCTGGATGGGTCGATGGATTTACAAGGTACCGGAGCAAGGGATTCTACCATGGTTTCAAATAGTGGCTTCTAGTAGTTTTTTTCGTACTTCCAAGACTGTTACACTCCTATGGTGATACCCACTATTCGCATATGCGTATCGGTTTGTTTTAGATTTCTTTTCCGCTTCACAGCCACAATGGTCGATACTTAAATGCTATCCGAGAAGTGCTTTGGCTTCAAAAATAATTTTAACAAATTCATGACCATTGCATCCGATTTTTCGATTTCTGCTAGGCTGCTACATATCATTTGGCACTCCCATTATCATTACACCGCCATAATTAGCATTGCAGGGGCTGCCACTGGCGGAGCCAGCATAACACAAGAGTGGTCACTTGCAGCTGGACACATGAACAAAAGAGCCTTGCTATTTGCACAGATCCCATTGTACCGACCATGTACAGATGGTCTCGGAGACCCACTTGTGGGTCCCACATAAACGATCCGAGCCGTTCAATCATCTCAAAATCAAATTCCGAGGGCCCTACGCGGAAATCAATGCAATCGGACGGCCCTAAGTGCTCGATCCAAAATCACCTCATTTCCTTCACAATTGGCTCGGATCGTTTATGTGGGACCAAGTGGGTCTCCGAGACCATCTGTACATGGTTTGTACAATGGGGGTCGGTCCCCATAGATTTACCGATGAACAAAATCCTCCACAATTTCCCCCCCCCCCCAATTTTGTGCACTGTAAAAGTTTGCTAAATCCTATTCAAAATTCCACTTTTTTTTTAGCAAGCCAAAATATTTAATCTCTCAATATTCCACTGATAACCCATTTCTCAAAATTACATACAAAACCCCATGTTGTATAGAAGTTAATTGTGAAGGAAATGAGGTGATTTTGGATCAAGCACTTAGGGCCGTCCGATTGCATTGATTCCCGCGTAGAGCCCTCGGAATTTGATTTTGAGATGATTGAACGGCTCGGATCGTTTGTGTGGGACCCACAAGTGGGTCTCCGAGACCATCCTGTACATGGTTTGTACAATGGGGGTCGGTCCCCATAGATTTACTGATGAACAAAATCCTCCACAATTCCCCGCCCCCCCCCCCCAACCCCAATTTTGTGCACTATTCCACTGATAACCCATTTCTCAAAATTACATACAAAACCCCATGTTGTATAGAAGTTTATCATTCATCCATATTGTAGGGCTTTGGTATGATTTATGTGCCCCTTAAACTACTAGGCAAGTATATATTTTGAATCCACCACAGCGGGCTGCTACAACTATTTAAAACCTTGAGTTCTACTTAGTAGCTATACCGGTTGGAGGTGCCATTTTGGAGTTAGAACCCATGTTCAGGCCGGGACTAGGCTACGCTTCTCATAACTGTATTAGTACGTGTGTGTATGAATATATGTATACATAATTATATCCATAACGGGCTGAGAGACGGATAAGTCCGGGCGACCGCCCTACTCAAGTTTCACATTTTCTTTATAATAGTAGACTAATACTAGTTGTTTTGTTTTAAAAACTTTAAAATTATATAGGCTCGACTGCCCAACAGTTTTTTATAACTGACTTCCACAATTCACATAGAGATGGGACGTTAGGTTTTGTATTCTGCTTTCAAAATGAATATGGATGCACAATATTGTATGTATTTATATAATTATATAAGATTATATTTTCATAAGTTGATCAAAAATTCATATGACAGTTTTTTTGGGTAGTATTTTGTTAATTTGTATTGGTGCAATCGATATAGTCTTCCATAAGTTTCAAAAATCTTGTCTTGTTCGTTCACCCTGACATTCAAATCCTGCGTCCACCCATAGTCAGCTACTGAAAGGTTAATGGGGTTGTGAAAGATGTAGAGAGAAAATTGTACTGGGGTCAGACTATATGGTGGAGCAATGATTCAATAAAGTGGGACAGTGCCAGACATGGGTCTGTGGGAAGTGTTAATGATTCCATTAATTACAACCTTACTTGTAATTATTACTATATATTCAATTTTGTGCTTTCCAAATTGTCTCCTTACTCGATCTTAAACAAATTCGAAATCTCTAAAAACGCCCAGTGAATCTTTCAGTGTAAGGTTTGTACGAAATTGATATATCTCACACAAGGTCAAAATAAATGATGTCCTTTCACTTCAAATTTCACTGGAAACAGTCCCCAAATTGAAGTATGACTAGGAGAGAGAGAAAAAGAGAGAGAGAAAAAGAAAGTATTTGTTTGGTATTTATCCGTTCCATGGCCTAAAGGTTTGCACACCAAGTATAATTCTGCAAATCGAAAAAATAACAAAAAACTGCACTAAAGTTGGAATCCAATTAAGTTTGATTTCGATTACTTACTTGTAGAAACATGTCAAAATAAGCGACACTAAAAAAATAAGATCCCTAGACAAAGTTATTCTGAAATGTACCATTTGTCAAGATTTCTCTAATATATTTTTTCTGATAAAAAAAAAAAGTTAATCCGAAATGAAAATTTCTTCTACAACGAAAAAAAAAATCCTAATTTGGAGGCCTAGATGAGGGAATTAGCTCAAAAAAATTGTAGTAAGTCATGACGAAGCGATTGGTGTTGTTTGTTGGGCCGTTTCCAGTGGAACTAGGACTTTTTGAAGAAGATCTGTCAACACAGGAGGAATGGCAGCAAGTTTGAAAGGGGAGGGAGACATCCTACCAAAGTTGAATTAGAGAGTGATTGCGTCTAGACTGTCTAGTATTCTACCCGAGACGGTTCTATATATAACCCATTGATAATTGGCCTGACCCTTTATTTGGTGTTCAGGGGTGCATGATTCTTGACGACTTCTTGTTAAGGGATTGTTTGGTAGCTCTAAGATTTTCAAGTAAGAGTTACAGAACATAACGGAATCATGATGTGATCCTCTTTCTTCTACTTAGGAAATTAATGAACATAAGTTTTGAACCGAATCATGTAAGTTCTCACATTCTTGTTTGACTGCATCATTTGTTATATTCATCCCAAACATAACAAACACTTAACACATGAGCTCTGAACCATTGTAAGATTGTTCCACAATCACATCTCTTTTCTTTTTTTTTTTTTTTTTGCCATAATACAAATTCCCAAATTCAATTTTCCATACTTGAAAACTATGTCATTAATATCAATGACGTTGGATCTCTTTTTTCAACTATGACCGAGAATTACATTGGTTATTTGGGTCCTAAGAACTACCAAGCAATGGCATGGATCAAAATGTATTGCTTTCTGCTGCATGCGCGGCTTTGTTGTGTTATTCCTGTTAGTTTTGCACCTCATTGTTCTTTCTTTTCGTGCTGATATCTTAATTGTTGGTTCAGCTATTGGATAACATCTATCAATGACAGTATAGTGGCTAATATCTTCTAACTTCTTACCTTTGTGTCCGCAAATAGTGGCTATTTTTTAGAGGACACAATACGAACACATAGAGGAATATTTTCCGAGCCATTTGGAGTTACTAGTGGTACTTATATATCTAATATCGCTCATGTAGACTTCTGATATGAAGAGGTCGTTGTAATTACGGAAATGAAACGCCTACCGTATTGAATTTTTGTTTAAAATTCTCTACTTCTAAATGTCCGTATTGATTTATTGTTCAAGATTCTCCACTTCTAAATGTCTTAATTTTTGCATCTGCATTACATATTCATAGAGAAAATAACTACTCCTTCCCTCCCAAGTTGCTTGATCTTATTGGGTAATCTTGCATTTTGCATGCAAGAAATAAGGTATTAGCATGAATTTTATTCCAAAATTGTTTGCGTGAACCAATTTAATGATCTCATTGAGAAAAAAGAATTGGTATTAAGAAATTTCGGAAAAAAGTACTAAAAAATAGGAGTACATTAGTTTTTGGGTGCAAAATGCACGAGTAGTTCTTTTGGTGGAGAGAAGGTCAGATGAAGTTCTTTAATTATTATCCTTGTTTTCTATTTCAAACTCAAGGAGAATTGGGAACCTTCTTGTAACTATACTTTTAACTATATATCACTTCTCCTTTTCTTTCCATTTCACAATGTGAACGTGTCCAAGTACCAAATTAAACGTCTTTCAACCAAAGGGCCTAGGAATCAAGTGTATGATGATGAAATTGGGAAGTGGGTGGGTGATTAATCAATGTACTTGTTTTTCACTTATTGTCTTGTGAAATTAGATTTTGACATAGTTGTCCCCTTTTTTTGTCCTGATTACAATTATTTCTCTCAATGGTTTTGGCAACAATAGCGCCCTTCCTTATACTTAATTATGCTCAAATATTTTGACCTTGAAAATACGTAACGTCCCCATATCATTTATCTATTGCTAAGAAAGATTTTATGTATAAGAGCTAGATATTCGTCGCCATTTGTGTAGCTTAATGTTCCTCGATTGACAATTTTTTCTCTTCATTTTCTCCCAAATCAACATAAAAAAGAAAAAGAGCAAGTTTTACCAAAATCGGATTTCCTTTTCGTGCTATGTGCGCTTAAACTTACTTTTTCTCCCTTTTCTTTCCCAGTCCAATATTTATTCTCGAAGCCTTTCATTTCCGTGTATTAATATGTGCTCCCTATCTTAAATTTCTAGCTCTACCAATTTGGTTGTGGCAATGGGTGACCAGGTAGTCGTATGCAGCAGTAACTCTCACTTTAGTTACTTTACTAAAGTTCACTGTAAGTGTCATGAAATTCACAAGAAAAATACCAAAAAGTAAAATATATAGTATTATAATATCATAATATGAGTTGGATCAAAGTCATTGAGCACAACTTTTTATGCATAACCGTGCTGGTAAAAGGGGAAAAGAGGAATATATAAGAGGAATAAAAATAGTGGTTGTACGGATACAATAATAGGTAAAATAATGAAAAGTTGTGTTTTGCCAAGTAAATGGGAGTAAGAACAGAATTCGAAGCTAGAGATTTGGAGTTGTGTTTGGTTTGAGTTTTCGGTTTTGGTTTTTGTAATGATTAGAGGGAGTAATAGGGATAGTAATTAAAAAATAAGGATTAATGATTAGAGAGAAATAGAGAGAAAAATGAAAATTATAGTATTTAAAAATAAGAGTAATAATTGAATAATAATTGAGAAAACCGGTTCATGAAAACCAAAACGAACAAGGCAGAGTGACCTATATAGGGAACATACTTGGAATCATTTTTTTTCTTTTCCTTGTCAGAGGTATTTGGGCTAACTTACGTGCACCTCGACTATTCCATTTTTGTTCCGATCAAAGGCATGTCCATCCCTGGCAGTACTAGGGGATTCTTAAGAAATTATTTTCTAGCTGTCCGATCACAATAATCGAATCCTGATTTAATTAATTGTGTTTAATTGTGTGGGGAACAAACTCGCCAACTAACTAGACTAAAACCTTGGGGCTAGTGCGATCGGAATCTACCCTTAAACAAAGACTACATCTTGGAAAGAAGTGGGAAAACCAAAAAGCATCCCCCAAAATGCTAACAAAGAATTTGATTCTGCTAACTTTGGTTCCAATGCAACAACAGTACAACACAGAAAACCATTGGAGTACGGAGTACCCCCTTACGTGGATTTTGAATGAACAAAGAGGTAATGAATACAGAGTTGACTGGGTCTCTTGGTCTGCCTCTTGGTGTCTTCCTGTTCACCACACTTCTAACGAATAAGAAACTATGATTCCAATGAAGCACCGATATGATCTAGATTGCCAAAACCAATGTTGAAGTTCACACCTAGCATAGTGATGGGCCTGATGGCTATTCTTGCCTTGATCGTGTCCAAGAGCTCCTCTCCTTGGATATTTGCGTTATTGAATACACAAGATCATTCCTAACCTTCCATAAGGACCACAAAGTAGCATAGAAGCTCATTTCCCAAATGTGTTTCTCCAAGTTATGAAATCTGTTAGAAAACCAGAAATCTCCAAGTTATGAAATCTGTTCGAAAACCAGAAATCTGTGAGCATTAAGAGGTTTCCACCACCTAAATATCCCAACCCGGATGTTCGATGAGAACATCGAACCAGCAGTGAAGGAATAGGTGAGTAGGTGTTTCCAGTCCAGATTTGCACAGGGGACAACCTGCTTGATCTTCACCAGGCACATGTTAATGACATCCATAAAAAAAAGACTAGCATGAATACACAACACCCACATATATGTTTCATTCTTTGCCGATAAAAAAAAAGAACTTGAAAGCTTGATCACGCACAAGGAGGGTGGGTGTTGTTTCCAATTATAATGTTGTATTTCATTTCTTGTGTTTTGGAAGTTTAGGCTTTTTTATGATTTATTAATGCTCGAAAGGGTACATCGAGAAAAGCTGAGGATGCATCACACTTAGCCAAACATCCCACAATGTTGATTAATAAAAGTCATGAGCAAGCCACAACTGACAAAAAAAAAAAAAGCAAAGAAAAAGAACTTCCAGTTGAGATGAAACCCAAACGAACAACCAAGAACAGCTAGAGACTACTTTGTAATCCTCTTAATACCATCAAGATTCCTCTTAAAATTCTTAGCTGAATATTCCATGCCAAATATTCCTTTGACCCAAAATGCCATCCTTGTCTTGACTAGATCACTCAGGTCTCCCACCTCCTTATAAATATTGTTGAAGACTAAATCATTAAGGGCCTTCCAAACAGTCTATATATACCGTTGCATAAAAGCAAGTTTCAGTTATGTACCTTTTTTTGGGTAGTGTTTTGCCAACCTTGTTTTGTAATCTGGAGGCATATGATTTGCTTGGGTGTAGGGCATATGGTGAACATGTATACTAAAAATAAACTTTACCAATAACTTTCTCAATACATGTGCTAAAAAAAATTGTCAAAATTTCCGTCTTCCATGCTATTATGCAATCTAGTCTTCTCCGGTTTCGAAGCTGAAAAAGCACGCTGCATCATAGACGTTGATATGGGTAACAACAATACCAAATAATTTTCTAGGTGTTTCTGACTCTCCTAATCTCTCTCTCTCTCTCTCTCTCTCTCTCTCTCTCTCTCTCTCTCTCTCTCTCTCTCTCTCCCCTTTACATCGTAATAGGGCTTCTTTTGGAGGGGGAGTTTACCCCCTCTCGTAAAACCCCAATTTGAATTCAAGCACTTTAGGTCCTTTTGGTGTGTGAGGGTGCCCAGTGAGGTCATCATTTTGACGATGGTGGCCTTTTTGGCCACTGCCGGAGGTGTTTTGATGGTGGGTGGTGTTCGGTGATTTTATCTTTGGTTAGCCTTTGTCATCATTTGTTGGCCTTGACGTTTGTAGATCTACGACGGTGGCATGACGTGGTTTTTTTCCCTAATTGATGACGATGGAAGGCTACGGAAGTAGCATGTCGTGGTTTCTATCCCATCTTGATGATGGTGTTGCGGTTTGGCAAGGTTTCTATTTGGGAGGTTTAGTTGTAGTAGTGCAACGGCTGTTGGGTGGCTGCAGGTTTCGGGCAGGTGCTGGCCAATGTTTGGGCGTCATCGATTTCTAGGGGTTTTTGGTATTGGGTCTTGGGTTGTGATGACTTGAATACTTGCTTCTTTTTTTTTTGTGGTTTTACTTTTTTGTTCAATCTTTGGTTGGATGCCCCCTCCCCCTTCTCGAGGTACCCTTATTGAGTTTCTTGAATAAACTTTTAACGATAAAAAAAGACAATACAAGATAGATTAATCTGTGTCAACTGGAGGATAATTTGTGGAACCCTCTTGTTTTGTTCAACACTTGACACAACTGAGAAATGATACACAGATTTTAAAATTCCAATTGTAGTTTCCGCAAGTAGAATGATAATATATCGCACAAGTAACTTGCTTATATCTACAACTTTAAACGATGATATTGTTGAAAGTATAAGCTTGATTTATATTTTTCACATGAGAATTTGAGTGTCAAAGATTGGAAATGAAAATGGGAGATTTTGGATAAGTTTTAGTGCAAGGAAGTCAAGTTTGGTAGGTACATGATGCAGGGAGGCGTGTTAGAATAAGAACGCGCAGCAAGGACAATCAAGAATTTTGTCTGAACTAGAGGTACTCCCTCCTTGAATAAATTATTTTGAGAATAATCTCGTTTTTCTTTAATTCAATAACAACCGAATTGCCCTAAGGCTTACAACTCAATTTATAGTAGAAGAAATGCTACATACTAGGAAATAAAGAAAAAGGAAATAATTAACTTAGAAACAAAATTTCTTATTGACCAAACAAAAATTAAAAAGAAGCTAAATACGCTAAACTAATAAACCAAATATTCTAGAACACTTATTTCTCCCTAACAAAATTACTAAAACAAAAATGAAGAAAACGTAAAATACTATTTGTAAATAATGCTCTATTAAATGTCCAATCTGCATCAGTACATGGGTGATTTCATTAAATTCAAAATTTGTCTGATTCCTAGTTTATATGCCTACATATAGATGTATTTGTGTGTGATGTATGTGAAATAGAAGAGAAAAAGAAAAAGAACAAAGTTGAGAGAGACGTAAGGGAGCCCTTTATAAACCTCCCCCCTAAGGAAATTTATCTAGTGCATGTGTAGAGTATGTGAAACTAAAAGAACGTGTGTAATTGTATTCTTGTTATAAATTAATACAAAGAATAGTGTTTGAGTGCGTGCTATATTTTCCTTATTTTTCCACAAGTGGTATGAGAGTTCAGGCCAGAGCATAGACTATCAAAGGCAAATCAATGAAGAACGGAGACGAAGAAACTCAAGACGAGGGCCATACGAGCCAAGAACCCTGCGACGATCTAGGCAAAATTCGACGAGAGTCAGACAAGCTGATTTTTCAAAGTGAGTAAAATATCACTTCTGAGAGTTAAAGAAACTCGACAAGATGAGTTCATTGGTGCACAAGGCGTCAAAATTGGAGTTAAAATGAGTTCTCAATAGCTATTTAATGATTGGCGGTGTTCCTCTGTTTTTTAGAGGAGAAGACGAAGAAGAAGACTGAAGAAGGAGAATAGAGAGACGTAATGGAGATGTCTAATGAATTAAAGTCTTAAAGCCAACAAGTTTTAAAGAAGGGAAAAAGTTGTCTAGTGAATTATTAAGGATCCAAGGCAAAATTGCACTCCGCCCCCTGTACCATGAAGCCATTGAGTGAAAGCCCAGAAGTTTCAAAGGTCTCACTTTGATCCCCACCAGACAAGACTAATTTGAGTAGAGATGAAGAAGAGCAAGGGGGACGTTCCAAAATGGAAGAGGACGTGGACAAGGACGTAAATAAGGACGAGAATGTGGTAGAGGCTTTGATATGAGCCAGATGAAGCCAAAGTTTTTGGCTACCTATACGCCAAAAGTGACGAGACAGGACGGAGCAAAATTGGACGTTATTTTGCAAATAGACATAAGATTTGGGCACTCCATGTCTAAAATCAAATATGACGATAAACGAGACGCGAAAAGGACGGACGAGAGGCCGTGACATAAGTTATTGACGATATGTGATCGATCAGACGAGAAGCACCAAACCATACGGGTTTGTGACAGAATATTGATGTGAGACGTGTTACCATGACACGGAAGACGAGACATTGACGAGAGGAGCCCACATGCTCGAGAGATGAAGGAAAAATACTAAAATAAGATGAAATTTTGGTAAGACAGATGACAGAATTATGAACAATTAGTGATTGGAATCTAGACAAGATTGAGTCAACAGAGAACGGAGTCGACCTCTTCCTTAGCGGTGTGTGGGACCATCTCGTGGAATGAGCCTTTGTTGTGAGCAGAGGGTTGTTGTCTTTACAAGATGACGGGGATTGACTCGGCAAGCAGTTCAAGCAATATTTGGACTGATGTTCGACACGTGGAACAAGGAGTGACATACTCCTTGTGTGACGAGATCAACCATCAAAGTGGTTGAGGAGGCTCGAGAAAAAGGAGCTAAGGCGAACAACAAATGGTTGTTCCTAGAGATGGAGAAAATGACAATAGACGGTTGTCTAGCGAGACGTGACGGCGAGAGACGGACGTGTTAACGAGAGGAATCAAGCTTAAGGGGGATGTTGAAAGTATGAGCTTGATTTGTATTTTTCACATGAGAATTTGAGAGTAAAAAATTGGATATGCAAGTGGGAGATTTTGGATAAGCTGAGTGCAACGAAATCAAGTTTGGTTGGTGCATGGGTGATTTCATTAGATTCGGAATTTGTCTAGTCCTAGTTTGTGTGCCTATATATAGATGTATTTGTGTGTTGTAAAGCGTGGGGAAATAGAAGAGAGAAAGAAAGAAAGCGAGTAGAGAGAGACGTAAGGGAGCCTTAATGGGCCTCCCCCCACCACAGTGGGAGAAAAAATTATCCAGTGCATATGTAGAGTACGTGAGACATAAGGGAGTATTTTTATTTATTTTTTTCGATTTAGACACTAGGTTTTTAGATACTTCACTTAGGCTAGTAAATTTAGGTTTGGCCTTCTCTTTAGAAGAAAAATGTCGAAGGAATAAATAGTTAGATAAGACAATAAATTATGAAATAAGTACTAGTGACAAATTTCCATGATGTGCCTATCCCTTTCCTTCATGCTATGACGTGCCTATCCCTTTCCCCTTTAATCTCTTCTAATCACGGAAATGTATAGGAAAATCATCTGCGAAGGAGACATCAACACAAGAGATCATGCCAGATAGGTTGTGCTTTTGAGATTGTTAAACACTCAGGTTTTAAGACAGCTTATGATTTGTGCTAGTTCCATTAAATATTCTACTTTTTCCTGGCTGACCGGGATGGAATATCGGTTGGATGAGGGCTTTCGCTTTTGGCAATCCAGGTATCCGTAGCACTGTATGTTAAGCCGGTGTCCTAAACTAGATATCAAATTCTTTTTCCATCTCTCTTTTTGAAGATTGCAATTGATGTTTTAATTCAGAAAGTTTTTCCATTTCTATTACGGTTATTTTATTTCGAAGGTTAATGAGAGTTGCACTGAGCTTGTTTAGAAATTCTTCAGCATGCAGGAGACTATACAGCGATACCAGAGGCGAATAAAAGAAGTTCAAATTGACAAATCATTAGTGGAACAAAACATGCAGGTTATTAACCCAATGTTTTCAATGTTCTATACTTGTGAAATCACTTTTGCTGTCTATTCTTTTCCCCTCTGGCAGACTCTCTTTCTCTATCTGATTAGGAATCAATAACACCGTCGTTTTTTCCTTTTTTTGGACGTTTTTCTAACGAATAGTGTTTTGGAGTAGCAGCACTTGAAGCATGAAGCAGCAGACATGTCAAAGAAGATAGAGCATCTTGAAGTTGCAAAGCGGTTTGAACTTGTTGGCAACTGAATACCTTCATCTAATATTTTGTCTAGACATGTTACATTCTAAATTTTGGGTTATGGTATTTTTTTTCAATAGCAAACTCTTGGGGGAAGGTCTGGGGTCATGCTCCTTTGAAGAACTTATACAAATTGAACAACAACTGGAGCGGAGCGCAAGCACAATCCGGGCGAGAAAGGTCCGTTATTGACACTTATTTTCCTTGGTTCCTAAATTTTTTATTTAACCTGGCGCGTTCGTGAGATCTTCTGTATTTTACAGTACTCTGAGAGTTACTACAAGGTGGTGATAGTTTGGAGATATTAATCATATTTTTGGAGTAAAGTTCATTTGGGGAGAGAGAGAGAGAGAGGAGTACAAGTGAGGTTGCATGGGAGATGTAGGAATCGTGATCCTAATAGTTTGTGGTGCCACGACATGGACATAACACTGATACTCGGACACGTAAAAATATTTGTTATTCAATTATATGAGTAGAAGGCTCTAATTTTATACTCCAATATGTGACAACATATATCCCTGAAATCATATTTCTCATCACGTCATTCACAAAAGTATTCGAACCAAAAGCGATTCATCATCTATGTATTTGTATTAAATAACCCATTATGTCTCACAGTCTCACAAAAGAAAGAAGAGACTTTCCTAGTCTTTAACAAGCATCTACTATCTCCTTCAACACCTCCCAAGTGTATTGCGTATGTTCCGAGAGTGTTTGAAGCATTTTTTTAGAGTATCCTTGGAGTGTCCAAACCAAAAACTCTGGAAAAAAAAGGACGCACACTTCAGATTCGACCGTCCGACACATGCATGTCCGAAGAGCGTTAGTGTTTGGCACCGGTATGTGGCCTCTGGCAATGTGTCCGTGCTACATTGAAACTATTTTGTTTCTTCATAGACAGCCTAACATTTTGATTGTTGTTTTGTAACTCAGATGCAAGTTTTCAGGGAACAGATTGAGAAACTTAAAGAGAAGGTAAATTACCAAAAAGAGTACACAACTCCCCAATAACATATTTCATTTGAGTTTCATGATGATTTTATCTTGTTAATTGCTTATACTGCCTTTCTTTTGTTGCATCATATTTAGGAGAAAGCCCTAGAAGCCGAAAATGCAATGCTATATGAGAAGGTGATCATTCTCTTTCTCCCCCTTTTAGTCCTATTTTTAGCGTTACCTTCATTAATTTTTTGACATTCATTAACCCCATCACTGTGACATTTTCAGTCCCTATGAAAATGAAGAAATTTGAATCATATATTTCGCGTCAATAATCAAACCCAGTTGTAAAGATGCATTTGTTTGGAAATTAAAATCTGTCCCATTTCTTCTAGTTGAAGTGTGATCATCATCCTCAACCATTCTTAGCGTGGAAATTAATATTTTCTCTTTCTATTTTGAACAGTCGAAAACAAAAAGAACAGGAAATTCATTAATCTTTGAAAGGAATTTTTACAAAGATTAAAGGGATGCTGATTATGTATTATTTCTCTTACATACAAAGAGACGCAAATAGTTTCAGATCCTTAGGGTTGAACAGAAATGAGAATAATGGTTTGATTTCAATCCAGTAGGTAATACAATACAGATGATTGAATGTATAATTCATACTAATTCACTATCCGGTCCAAAAAAAAAACTAATTAGGGAGACAAATCCTACCGTCCACTGGCCGGAAACTATTTAAAGTTGTAGAAGAGCTTCATATGAACTGGCCAACGGGAACAAGGTTTTTTGCCTTCTGGAAATTAAAGACAAAGCTAACACCAATACTTCAAGAAATCAAACAGTGTGAATGTTACGCTATTACTACAGTTAAGAAATTCAACTTGACATTTTCAGCATGGCCTACAACCACGGAAAGAATCAAATGAAGATCAGGGAGACAATGAGCAATCCACAGAAAGTAATGAGAACTCAGATGTGGAAACTGAATTATTCATCGGACCGCCTGAGGGGAGAACTAAGCGAGTTTCGCCCAAGTGACAGGGTGAAAATCCAAGGCCAAGAATTGGAAATGTGCAATAACATATGTATGTATATCTATGAACTATGAAGACGATAGTCATTGACATTCTCCATATCAATTGTCAAATAGTTGCTTCGACTCGAGTATTTTGCCCTTTGCAAAAGCAATAAATACTTTGTGGAGTGCAACGTTTTCTTCTCCAGAACACTCGGGTGATCGGCGGGTATTTTGTGCATT
Organism: Gaultheria prostrata; assembly: GCA_036023075.1. NCBI lineage: Eukaryota > Viridiplantae > Streptophyta > Magnoliopsida > Ericales > Ericaceae > Gaultheria > Gaultheria prostrata. The sequence continues at coordinate 18,514 of JAXBDA010002286.1, read as the reverse complement.
GGGTACGGACTTTTTTTTGATAATTCTCTTCTTGTAACTATGTCAGTTTGATATGGCCAAAGAAGAATACTTCTGCAGTTTATGACCATAAGGAGCACTTGAACAGTATAATATGCAATAGGGTTCTAAGGGAAGCTATGTGAAAGCATGTTAATTGTGTTTTCAAAGGAAAAGCATGAGAGTACTTCAAAGGAAAGTACTGAATATATGTACATTTGGATGTTAGAACTTCTCCTATGATATCTTCAGGAACTTTTGGTTGGATTTTGACCTTATTAAGCTAGATGCATATATTTACAGCTGCTTGATATGAGGTGTGTGGTTTAGGAGAAATTTTCGATGGCCCCTCGGCTCATCCGAGCCGTCCAATGGCTCAAATGTTTTGGGGTTGTTCGGTGGCATTTTTATAAATATTGGGTGAATTTTTCCCTACACGGATAGACGGTTCGGATGGACCGACAAGCACCATGTGGCGGTGCCGGGTGGATAAGTGCCACGTGGTACCCAGCCGGCACAGATTTTTTTTACGTGGTTTAGAGTCTTAATTCTAAAAACTCCAGAATGATTTTCTTCATGTATGCTTGATCTACTAAAGGAACCAAACCATGGATTAATGCATGCAGAAGTAGAGGGTGTTTGGGAGCCTCAAGTTTTGACATTTTGCTTTTTTACACTTTAAACGTTTTAGATTATGGCTAGAATGCATTATGAATTTTTTGACTATTTAGGATATATGTGCAGAATGTATTTTGCAAATAGGAGTAGTGTTTGAGAGATATGTGCAGAATATATATTCTGTAGGTCTTGTTGTTAACCAAAATAGAAAAAGTGGAAAATAAGAAGTGAAAAAGCTCATATCCCCCTATTTCTGTCTTCTCTTCTCTATATTAAAAAATTGAAAACTCATTGTCACGGAATGTGTTTTGGCTGTGGTGTGCCAAACACCAAGAAGTAAAATACAGAAAAATTAAAATGCAAATATATATTTAACCAAACACTCACTAAATATTTTGAGCATCGTGTTGTATATTTTTTAAGCATCTTTTACAAAATGGCCAATTTGACGCCTCATGGTGTTGGAGTATACCAGTGTGTTCTGTGTGATAGGAAAAGAGATTGAGACAACGAAGAAGAAGTAGAATCCCTTATACCTCCATTGCATTTCTCAAACCAAGATCCAAATAAAATACAGCCTCAGGAAAGGGGGAAAATAATGTTGCATTAGCCGGAAGGGGGGCCTAATAATGTACTACTTTGAATAAGCCCCAATAAAAATGACAAATTGGAGAAAAAATTACAGTAGAACACAGCCGAAATTAAACCCCAAGGGGTTAACCTAGTGGTCAAGGCTTGAGATTTGGGGTTTGCTCCCTCTTAAGATCTTAGGTTCGAAACCTCGTAAGTGCTATCAACTTCTTTGGAGCCGGTTCATAACTTTAAATGGGGCCCCCGCTAGTGAACGGTGGGATTGGTTTCCCAGGATTAGTAATCGAGGTGCGTGAAAGCTGACCCGGACACCTGGTTATCCAAAAAAAAAAAAAAGAACCTCTCATGTAACTAGTGCGAGCTCTAGAAGTAGGAGGGTTCTGATCCCTTCGAGACTACCTCAATGTAGGGCCTCTTATGTTGTACTAATTTCATATTTCGCCCTTTATGGAGATGAAATTTTATTTGCAGATAAAAGAAAACTATTGCCATGAACCTCTCACCAGGTAATATTCTTGGTAAAAATTCTGGGTAAAGATTAGGTGTTGTGGCTTGTGGGTTAATGTATCCATCTCGTCTTTACAGCCCCTTTGGATGGTGAGAAAAGGTGAGATAAGAAAGGCAAGCCATTTCTCACCAAATTTCACCAAAACATTATGAAATTTGGTGAAAAAAGGAACCAATCAAAATATTTTGTTTTTGTACTTTTCTCTCCATCTCGTGTTTACAACCCCTTTGGATGGTGCGAAAGGGTGAGATAAGAAAGGTGAGCCATTTCTCAGCAAAACATTGTGAAATTTGGTGAAAAAAGGAAAGAACCAATCAAAATATTTTATTTTTGCATTAATGCTAGAGACACACAACTCCACCACACCACCAACCACACAAGCCTCCGTGGCACTGCATGATTGGTGGTATCATGCAGTGCCATGAAGGCTTGTGTGGTTGGTGGTGTGGTGGAGTTGTGTCCTCAGCATTGTTCTTAATATTTTTTATTTTTATCTCTATTTCTCATCAAAATACTCTATCTAAATGAGCATTTGGCAGGTCAACTTCTTTCTTTTCTCCTCAAATCATGCAATCCAAAGGGGCTGTTAATGATAGGATCTACATTGTTCATTTCATAGGGTTCATCAACTCAATTGAATTTAGGGAAAAAATTAGATTAATTGGACAAGGATGGCAGCATGTTCGGATCTATTTGACAAGAAAAAAAAAATGGAACGCTGGGTTTTACAAGGATGTCAGGTTTGTTATTTGGTTCCTCTTTAAGCTTTATAGGAAGTTATGATCAAATCATCGGACTCGAGGTGGGTAGTTGTTCCATGTTCTTTAGGTTCCAAACAAAAAGAGGAGAGAAAATGCGGTAGCCTACGTCAAACCGGCTTTAAAAGGAGTAATTATTCACTGGTCATCCAAAACTCATTTTTTCTACATATTTTCGTGGAGTCCATACGCTTAATACTAACCCTCTTAGAAAAAACGTGATGGATAAAAGCGTTGGGACACCACGTGGTGTGGTTGTGAACCCCAAATCCATGGAACAATTTTTCCTTTAAAGGGGACAAAGTGGGGTTAAATAAAAATGGGTTTTTTTCTTGAATCTTGGGCTCAGGGGAACAGAGATATTCAACTCAATGGATTGTGGGCTAAAAGTGATGTCTTGTTAAGCGAGCCCATGAGCTAGCGAACTTGGGCCAATTTTATTCCTTCGATAAATTTGCGTTGTACCCTCACGTTTTGACGAAAAAAAGAAAAAAGAAGAGAAAAACAAGTGCCTTCACGAAATTATGGCTGAAAACAAAAAAGTTTAGACCAATTTGACAAATGACAACGATGGTTCATAACACACAAATTGACATTTGATGTTCCTGATTGGTATGTATGTGTTGTGTATAAAAAATTATGTATATATGGTTCAAGCTCGTCTTCAGAGAATGGCAACACTTTTCATATCTGCGGAACTCTCTATCTGTCTCTCTGTGTAGACTCGATTAAGGCCCTTCTCCTTCGGCTCATGGACGACCTACATAAATTGAGTAGGAAAGAATTTTTTTGATATTATAATAGCATTTTTAAAAATCGTTGTGGTGGCGGTTAGCCGGTCACCTCCACATGTCCCCCTCAACTCCATCCTCATGACTGCAATGGTCATGGACTTGCTTGGTCACATCCTAGAAAATAGTTCAATTTTTCTTATTTTTCCCTATGTTTCATAAGAAAAACACAATTTTAGCCAAGTTGATGATAGAAAAGAGTTACATATAGCATGTACTATAGACGACCAGATAAACACAATGCATGTTCAAATCGTACAATGCAAAAGTGGAAAAGAGAAAAATCTTCACTTAAGATTAATTAGTAATGAAATTTGAGATGTGAAAGTAGAAAAGAGGAGAGAAGAAAATTAGGGTGGTCACATCCTAGAAAATAGTTCCATTTTCCTCTTCCTTCTTTGTTGTTTCCTTGGGTAGTTAAAATATGTGAGTCTGCCTCAAAAGTGACATTCTCATCAAAATTGGTGTTCCCTTTATAATAGCAAGGCCTCGTTCCACAAAGTTTGACTTTTTGGCTTTTAAGGCTTTAAAAGAGAATGACATGTCTCAAAAATTGTGAAAAACCAGAAAATCCCAAAATATTCAAATAATCTGCTCAGTGGAACAGGACCCAAGTGGTCCTAATAATGCAAAAAATTGTATCCATCCCCATGAAGAGTGGCTAAGAGAGAACATATATTTCACTTCATAGATATGTGGAAAAACATTCCAAAAAGCTGAAAGCATAAACCATTCTTTAATATGGTTACACAAGTAGGAACCATTAAGAGTACAAATATATAAAGTCATAGGTACAATTTAAAGAGTAGTTCAGGCTTCAACGCATGCACCCAACCCGGGACCATGTTGCTCGGTCTCACCAGCCATGCATGCTCCTTGGAACAGATGATTCACCAGCAACATATTGATACCTGTTTTTAAAAAACCAACACTGAATTTAGCTTTTCAATTTAGATTTTGCTCATGAAAACACCTTAACAAACTCAAGATAGTAAGAAAAAGAAGCACAATCACTAAATAGAAAGCTAAAGAGTAAATTACACTCTGCACACTGAAAGTTTGCCCGAGCCTCACTTTCGCTCTTAAACTTCAAATGTGTGCACTGTGATAACAAAAGCTCTATGAGTTTTTAAGTTAGTTCGTGTGATCTAGTCGTCGAATTTCCTAAGAAACTAGATCATGCACACCCAATCGAAGGATAACGCGAGCAAAGCATAAATAATACACAAACGAAAATTATTCATCAGTGCTCTTGAGGCAATGCAATGTTGTACTCCAAGTGTACTGCCATTGGTATGTTGTGGCGGATACGTGACTCTGTGTTGATATTTCACGAGAAAAAAAAAATGGCGTGGTGCATTGCTAGTAGCGTGAACCAATGCTTCAAGAGCAGTCAATAACCTCTCAATACGTAAGGAACAAAATCCTTTCTCTTATTGGTTGAAATGGTGTAGGTTCCACAAAAAAGTGACGTCATTCCACAAAAAAGTAATGTCATTATTACCAAAAAATATATTGCAGGGGCGGGACCTACAACATTTCAACCAATCAGAGGGGGGGTTTTGTTCACCTCCTTTTAGGGAGGGTGAACAAAATTGCACTCGAAAAATTTAAATGTCAGTTGGCAATTTTGCCAATTGAGAGAGAGAGAGAGAGAGAGAGAGAGAGAGAGAGAACCCTATTTGCAAGACTGGTTCATTAGTGAGGCAGGAGGCCATGGGATTGGATTGAGAAGGGTGAAGAGCAAAGGAAGTGTTTCCAGCTGATGCATTGCCAGAATTCCACTGGAATGGAAGGGGTCTAAGACCTTGTCCTTCTGCCTGGAGCTGAAACATAAATTTCAAAAAATGAAAGGAAGAAGATTTGACCCCAATCCATCATTAATAACATATGACATCTACACCATAAAATTGAGAAAAAAAAAACGATTAATTATCGCACTCCCCTTTTGTCCACGTATATGCATTTTTCATCGTCAGTTTTGAAACGACAAGATTACCCTTCCATTAGGAGTACTAGTTTTTGATACACTTTTCTCCATTTGAAGGGTAATTTTGTAAAGTTAAGGACCAAAAAAGGAGGCGTGGATAAAAAGAGAGTGTCAACATAAATTTTTCCAATTGAGGTGCGACGGAAATAAGTAAATGAATAAATGTTACAAGAAACATAAATGTTACCGATGACAACTCTAGTGAAACCTTCATCTTCAGCTGCTCGTTCATGTCTCCAAGATGACGCTCCTTCAAGATTAGCAATGCATACCATACAATCACATAAAGAAGACAAAAAAAAAAAAAAAAAAACAAAAATCAAAGTTTATTTGTAATTAGCCCAAATTAGATGCGGAAAGTAATAAAATTTGATAACATTCTCGACACAGTGTGATCGAAACGGTAATTTGGAAAGCACATCCTTAGTTGAAGAAGAACCTAAACAGGGGTCTTTCCCGGATGAAAAAACATCCTAAGTAGTATTATGATATATAATTCCCTTTTGAAATTCTTTTTAATAGTTCGCGATAGATATTGGTTAAATCAAGCTAATCACATATTGGATATATAAAATAGTAACTCTTTTGTTCTGTGTTTTTAATAGTGAGACTGATCTGCACTCAATATGTTCTTTTTTTTTTTTCTTTTCTTTTTGTAACGGCGAAATTTTTTATTAACCAAAAATGTAGAGTATAAGAAGATTAAACAGGACTCTCAATATGTTCTTCAACAGTCTAGAAGTAACTCTAGTTGTCAAAATAATGCAAAGATTATAGTGTTAAATTAGAGGAATTTGGTCGGCTTTAGGAAAGCGAAGCGTCACTAAATTCCCTCTTCTTTAGTTTTTTTTTTTAAGTAGTTGTCCTTAGTTCTAGAGTCAAGATTTTCATAAATTCAAATTGGGTCCCTATAGTTTGGAGTAAAACTCTATAAAAAAAACTAAGGTCCGCGAGTACCTTTCTCCTGAGCTCTTCCATTTGATCTATCATGATCTGCGTCTGCATTTGAAATGAGAAAAAAAAGGAGAAAATATTGATAAATGCAATGTCGATCGATGTTAAAAACTCTAATTGTAATTCAGTATCTGATTCTAGAAATAGGAGATAAAGACAGAAGAAATAAGGAAGAGTACTGAAACCAAAAGAACCTAATAGATGAGGCATTCAACAGATTGGTTTCACTCATCAAGCCAAATAGAGGAATAAATGGGCAGATGCTAGCTATAATACACCCTTTATTTAGTTAGGTATAAATAATATGCACCCCTTGAATCTACCTTGAATTCATAATATTTTGGTTTTTATTCATAGCGTTTTCACATTATAAGTTCATCGAAAAAGATAGGCCCCACGTTGGTTTGTGGTTAGTTTATGTGCATGCATTATGATTTTATGCGCAACGCTATGAATTCAAGGTAAGTTTAAGGGGTGCATACCGTACTAATTCAAAGCGAGAGATGTGTATCATAGGCTTATAGCCATTTAGATTGGAGCCACTTAAATTAAGTGCAAATTTGAAAACCATACTTCTTGTAAGACCTAGTTTTAATTAACAACCCTAGACAACAATCCCAGGACTAGTCGATGGCCTGTCTTGTTCTTGATTTGGACTAATTTTTGTACGTGAGACGAATCTTTTTGTCAGTTGAACGCTTTCAAATCCTTTGTGATTCTACTTTAATTCAGTGTAAAAAAATTCGAAAAATGATGATAAATGGAAGCATTTACTCTTTTATTTGAAAAATGACATGACTTTTCGTAATGAACACTTTATTTAGGAACGGAGGGAGTATCTTTGAAAATTTCTTGGTGGAGATAAATTCTGAGGTTTTGATATAAGATTCAAGTACCTTTCTTTGTCTAGTTTGGGTAAGAGCTCCTTCCAGCTGTTTCTCCAGATTTTGCAACTCCCTCACACTCAGGGGTCCAAGATCTTCTCCAAGCAAGTGCCTTCAAGCATTAGTTACCAGTTTATTGTCAGCATATTTGTTTGTTTTGTAGTTTACAAAGTATATCTCTTAAAGTTTTCACTGTTTGGTCATCCGTATTTTTTTTTTGTATTTAATGATTTTTTTATCAAATGATTTATTTATTTTTTACTTGTTGAATGTATATTGTGTACCTCTATTCAAATAGTAAAGAAATATATTAAAATGTTAAAAAATTATTTTGGCTAAAGACAAAAAAATACGCAACCATATACAAAACTATTATCACCAAAAATTGGCTAGGCTGCTTTTCCAAAATAAAATTCTATTTGATTGCAGTTTCAGAGTTAGATAGGCGGAAAATTTCACATAAAAATAACACTCTTCCATTTTTGTAGCTTTTCATTTTTTGGAGGCTAAGGTCTTCAATTACTTGAAATTTTTTTTTTTTCTCAAAGAAATAGTTTTCAAAACCGTCAGCATATTACACATCTAGAAAGTTTTCAATAAAACTGATTCTGAAAACTCAATTGAAATTCTTGCTAGCACTTATATGAAAATATAAACATAGCCCAATCGAAGATCGATGGTGAACACTGTACACGCCATGAAAATAAATTGAATATCAAAAAATGAAAGACTCAAGGAATTCTAATTAGAGAAATTAGAAATGTATCATAACCTTTGAGTGCGCTGAAGCGATTCGTACTTTGCCCTTAACTTGGATACCTCTTGGTACCAGCTCTGCGTCGATCAATTCCAAACAAAACATTATCAATAAAACTGGAGTACGAGAATAGTGTTGTCCTGAGGATTAATTTGTTTCAAGAAAGAAATTTATGCCGAAAAAGTTAACCTGGGTTTCATATTCCATAGTGTTGTCCTGAGGATTGAAGGAGCAACGTTGATACTTCTCAAGGGTTTTGGTGACCACACTGAAAATTAAGAGCAGACATGTATAAAAAATAGCAGCCTTTAAAAGCATATTAAGAAATGTAAAGCATACAAGAACTAAAGCCAACATTTTACAAGCCAAATTTACGACATATTCAGAAATGTTAAAGCAGCTGTGAATTCGCGACTTTGTGAATTCGTCACACGACTCGTTTCCATGCTATATCAAGTGCCATAGTTATTGTTGTGTTTTTATCTTCTTTAGACGTATACAAAATTAAGAGTGACTATTTAGCGAAAATCAAATGATAAAAATTTCATTTTCGATGCAATATTAATTAAGAAAAAGTGAAGGAATTTTAGGGAGTGTTTGTAATGAAAATAAATATGGCAAGAGACGGGTCCTTAGATAGACATGAAAACCATCTTTCTCGGTCTTTTTTTTAATGGCGAATTTTTTTTTTCTTTCATTACAATAATAAAAAATAAAAAATTTGGTACAATAGGAAAATTCATCACTACACAAGTTTTTAATAATGAAAAACTCTCAATTAATTAGCAATATTATGTTATTCAGTCGTTATAGCATGATTTATGTCCTATCATCAAACAGATCAAAGCATTGTTTGAATCTAGAGAACATCCTAGAAACCATGAGGTAAAAGGTTGAAGCTCAAGCCAGTAAATAGTCTTTTCTATGGTACTGTTTTCAGACCACAACGAAGAAGAAGATAAAGAAAAATTGACACTTCCAGACTGCAAGTAAAAATCACAAATTAATGAAATTAATACAAACACATAAAAGGCTTCGTTATACTAAATCTTGATATATTTCCTGATTTAATATGTTTATCCTTGTGATAAATGAAAATTATCCTTTACCGTTCAAAAAAAAAAGTCTGAATTTCGCAGGTTGAAGAATTTTGAAGCAAATATAACTGAAAAATATATATCCCTATGGGTCACAGAAGAATAGTCAATGTGTTCGTAATCTGACCCGGATATATTGAAATTCGAAAAGAAAAAAAAAAGGATATACATGTACTGCAGTACAAGCTTTAGATTTATATGCTACTAGTATCTTTGCAGTAGATCCACAGACAAGTTCAGTTTTTTCCAGAGCAATTTCCATTGCCACGCAACCTGCAGATTCAGCCACCAGCTTAAAATCCTTCCGTCCTTTGGTTTTTTCTGGGTACCAAATCCAGTCCAAAAAAATGAAAAACCTATATTCCCAGATTTCACCCCAATATATTTGACGTACATCTATTAAGTACAATTTACACAAATCTTATCAAGACAGATGTGCTTTTCCTATGATACTGTAATAACCAATTCCAGAAAAAGAACAAAAAGGATAAAAGAAAAAAAAAACGAAGAAATCTTAATCTCAAGTGGTTGGCCGGCCGTCCAGACTTAGGGATTTACTCTCTCATATCAGGCAAACCATTAGAGTTTCGCCCGTTGTTAGTAGGGTACGACCAGGACACTTGTTTGTAAAATAGTCCCTCCGTCCTATTTTGATGTCCAGTTTGGTCTCCAATACAAATTTTAAATTATTAATATCTTTCAATCTATAATATTTTTAAAGATTTTAAAAAATTTGTACTACAATAGAATTAATTGAGATCTATCGTATGAGATCCATCTTGCACATAAAATTCATTATAGATTGAAAAATATTAACAATTTAAAAATTACATCGGAGACAGAACTGAGCTATCAAAATGAGACAGAGAGAGTATAAACAAAGATGAACAAATCTTTGATTTCTGACTATAAACATTGAGAGAGAGAGAGAGAGATCAGACATTACCAGCAACAAACCCATTGCAGTTTTAAGCTTTTCGATTATTTTCTCTTTAGATTTTGTCATCTTTTTTCGCAACATCAAAAAGTTATACTGAATGAGGATTGTACTGCAGACTTGCATATAGAAGGGGAAAAGCCATCATTGAATGAGAGTTGAAGAGAGAGAAAAACGAGCTAAATCTGTGAAAAACCCACTAGATCTATGAAGTAAAAGATATCAAGACAAAATTTCAATCTCTTTTTTTTTTTTTTTTGAGATTTTAAAATTTCTGTCAAATCGGAATAAAAAAGGAAACCCTAGATCTTGCACGGAGGTCCAAGAGGAGGGTCAGTTCTTTCTTTCCACAACAGTGAAACGTGTCGATCTTTCACTGGAAAATTCCACTCAGACCATATCAATCTAGAAAACAATATAAAATATTTTAATTTCATTCATCATATAATATCTCCAGAAATGAAATTTCATTTTTGTAGCAAAAAACACACAAACACATCGTATGTGTTCGTGTTCTTTAAGTATTGAGCCAATAAATCAAACCACGAGTACACACACGGGGCCGAATTAAACGATAAGATAGCGTAGCATACCCAGCGCTGCCGAATTCATAGAGCTTGCCGCGGCTGGAGAAGACAATGAGAGCCACCTCGGCATCGCAGAGCACGGAAAGCTCGTACGCTTTTTTCAGCAAACCGTTCCTTCTCTTGGAGAAAGTCACCTGTCGATTAATCTTGTTTTCGATCCTCTTCAGCTCCACTCTTCCTCTCCCCATCTTCTCTCTCTCTCTAAAAAAAATAAAACAAGAAAACCTTTCTCTCTCTAGATGTATGATCGAGCTCGTGAGGTGAGCAATGAATATATATGATGTATCTCTGTGTCTCAGTGCAAGTGTGTGTATGTGTGTGTTTATATCTTTCTTGTCTTCACTAGAACTGTGCATTTATACATGAGAAAGGATTGGTACTTGGAAAAATTCCATCTCTTTTGTAAGTGCAAGCAGAAGAGATACAGGAAATACAAAACTTGGGTCTTCACTTGCAAAAAAATAGAAATACAGGAAATACAACAAAGTAGAAAATTCCTTTTTTTTTTTTTTTTTCACTTTATTCTCCTTCTGATCAGATTATTGTTTGGAATGGCTACAACACGCATCTATTAAAAGTGTGTACCATATGACAAGTGATGCCTCACACTGCATCGCGGGATCGATTTTCATTCCTCCCTCCTCCCATGTGGAGTAATAGATTAGGACTGACGAATGACAAAAAAAGAAGAAAAAAAGTGTGTATCATATGCAATAATTGTGTGGTCCATATGGTGCTATCTCATAGGAAATCGTAATATTTTTTTTAGTGTTTTTTAACTTTTCAGTGATGATTCGTAATATTTTCTATGATTTATTCTTCCTCCGTCCCATTTTGATAGTCAGTTCAGTCTCCAATAGATTTTTTTTAATTGTTAATACTCCATCCGTCCCGGAAAGTTAGACACTTTCACTATTCCAGCCCTACGAAAAAATTGTCTATATCTTTGAATCCGTAATGTTTTATATAAGCAATATGGATCTCGTTTGATAGATTTCAATTAGTTCTTTTAAACAAAGTTTTGAGAATCACATAAAACATTATGAATTGAAAGATATATGTAATTTAGAAATAACACGCAATCCCAAAAGTGTCTAACTTTAGTGGACGGAGGGAGTATCTTTCAATCTACAATACCTGTAAAGATTTTAAAAATTTTGTACAATAGAACTAATTGGGATCGTATGATCCATGTTGCACATAAAATTCATCTACATTAATATTTGTAAAGATTTAATTGATATCTATCAATATATGAGATTCATATTACACATAAAATTCATTATAGATTGAAAGACATTAACAATCTAAAACTTGCATTGGAGACCGAATTTGACTATCAAAATGGGACGAAGAAAGTAATATTTGGTGTGGCTCGTAATTCTTATACAAAAAATTTGTAACTTTTATTAATAAGAGATAATCGATTCGTAATTTGAGTAAATATGATCATTTCCCATTTTTGTTTCTGGACTGCCCTAAAGCCCTCTCTCTCTCTAAAACGAATGACTTTCCCTGAGCTCTCTCTCTCTCTAATGACTGACAGTGTACACAGTACACAGGCAGACTACTACAGAAGCTCCCTTCTATTTAACACACGCGCCTTTGTCATCCGTGACGTGCAAGTTCCTTTATGGAAGTACTGTTTGGAAGGATGGTAATTGAGATATCCCCAGTCTAGGATTTAAAAATCGGCCGTTGCATGATGTAGCAGTCGATATGTAACAATTTTTGAGCTGATTTCTGCTACATATCAGTCTATTACTGATTCAAAGATTGATTCATGGCCGTTGCGGCCGATATTCGATTGTTAGGGGTGATTTCAGCACATGAAATCTTTTCTTTTTTTTTCTTTTCTAAATTCACGAACGCGACAACGTACCAATTTCCATTACGTATCGTTCGAAACTTCCGATACAATTTATGACCGTTACCATTATGCATCTTGATACCGTTATTTAAAACCTTGGTTCCAGCACTCTCATCAAGTTCTTTTTTGCCTTCTTTTTCGTTCGTCCGTTGGTTTCTGTTTTACCAAAAAAAAAATTGATAAGGTTAATTTAATTTTGATAGCTGTTTTAGTTTAATCCTAATGATCTTGAAAACAAATAGCTGTCATAAGTTTTGAACGGTGTCATTTTCTTTGACAAATGAGATTCCATTGATGGTTACCCGTATTGGATTTAGGACCAGAAAATAAAATGCTTAAATCATTCAAAGAAGATCATCTTTAACTATTATTGTAGTAGTGAGAGGCTCAACATGAACTCGACTATATTTTATATCTTTAGGTAGTAGCGAAGCCAAAATTTTCACTCGAGGGGGGCCAATAAGAGAAGTTTTTTCATTCAAAAATTTACTTATATCATCTTGTTTTTGTAGAACAATAATTCATTCTAGCTGATATTATTTTATTTTTTTCAATAATTACTCTGACAGACTATGATCTACCTGGATGTAACAGAATTTTATGATATAAGAGAATAGATCATACCGTAACTTGCACACATCCTTTTAAAACTGTGTGGGCGTCAAAACTCATTGAAACTTTACAGTTAAGCGTGCTTGCCTTGGGAGCAATCCTGGGATGGGTGATCCTACTGGGAAGTCCTTGGAGCTTGGGCGGACAATATTGTCCAAAGTATGTGGTAGCGAATTGTTACAATTACGACATCCATGTGTAACTATTTTTAGTTTTGAGTAGATTAAATTAAAATTATTTAATGATCTTGAAAAAAAATTCCCACTTTGACGAGCGTTTTTTCGTGCAAGACGATTCATGACTCATCAAGAGTCTACCTATAGCTTGTAAGCCATCATCTCTGATACCATTTGTTGGGAGTTTGTACCATTTGATCCGTCTTTGTGTGCTCAAGGTTCAATCCAAGTAACTGTAGACAATACACAACATCATTTGAGCCCAATATAATTTAGATGAACTCGGACCCAGTTAAAAGCTTAAGCCAGTAACTAGTGAGTCATCGACAATATCTCATAACCCAACTTTATTCTGTTGATTCGATGTGAGACTTACTCATGTGTGTTCTAACAACAACTCTATGTATCCACATAATTAACAATGAACTCAATTGGTTTTTATTAATTGTAGCATTTTTGTTCGGTACTTCCGATATCGTTAAATTGTGATTATTACAATTACCTGTCTTGATATCATTATTTAAAACATTAGAGCAATAGAGCCCATAGTATGGTTTTATTGTTATTTTTTTTATTAGGCAATTGTTTAGGCCTAAGACAAAAACTTAATTTATGATGGCTTGATGTCGAAAGATGGGTATTATCAATATCTAAACTATTGTCTGGCTTTTCTAATTTTATAAAAAAAACAAAATTGTGTTTAATTTTATTATGATTATAACAAAATTCTCAAAATATGCTGATTTTGCTGGAATTTGTAATGATTTACACACCCTTATCCAAAGTCAAACAAGTTTGAACATTCATATGGCCCAAATCTCTATACTATTTCTTGTGGTTCCATCGGATCGGATGAAACATATGCACTTGGGACCCTCAATTATTACTGGAAAAAGAAATAGGATTAATGTGGTATTCTTTCTAACGTATCTGCATTAGGACTATATATATATATATATATATATATATAGTATATATGGAATTTCCTATAAGCTATTGGGTGGCTGTATAATTAGGTGCTTTTTTCGTTTTTTTTTATACATTCAGTCTTTGGTTGGATTACCTTCCCTTACCCCGTCTCAATGTAGCCTTGTCGAGTTTCTCCATATATTAAATAATTTTGTTGTTTCAAAAAAAATATTGAGTTCTTTTAAACCCTTGACAGAGATTTTTGGTCCTATAAACTAGTTTACTTTAGCATTAAACAAGAGAATAAATACAAGTAAGCTAGTCTTTGAATATTTTTTTTCGATAAGTTTGACAAAATAAATTTGATTAAAAAGGGTCATTTTATTATCAGCCCGAGTTGATAATAAGCAAATGAGAAAACAAAAAAAAATGTATACTCCGGTGTGCTTTTTACACTTTTTCATATACATATTCACACTTTTCACATATTTTAATACACTTTTTAAACCGAAAGACAGCCCACTAGGCTAATTTTAAAAAAATTCTTTTATATTACTGGGTTGGTTTCAGCCACTAATCCTCCTCTGATTCCATCCTTGTATAACGGATTATTAATCGCATGATGGAATTTATACTGATAAGAAGAACGATCTAATAATAAGTTCGGATAAATATGTACGTACTAATTTGCAACTCGGAGGCCATGAAGGAGTGAAGAGCTAGATCCGGGTAATTAAAAGACAAGGACTGCCCTTGAGATATCCAGAGAGTGAATTCAGGTGGCCATGATCTTTCTTTTCTATCATTTCATATGTCACAAGAGAAGGTACATACACCAATATTAGATTTGGAGCTTTCTTTCTATTCTTTATCATCTCATGACATTCACAACAAGAACTCTATATTATTTAAGGAAGCTCGTAAGACGATGGATATCGGTGCTCGTTCATTTTAGAGGGGAGAGGAGTTATAACTTAAAGAGAACTCTATACTGTATTATTCAAGGAAGATCGTAAGATGATGGGTACCGGTGCTATGTTGGACTTTCATTTTAAAGGGGGGAGGAGTTATAACTTAAAGAAAATTGTTGAAATGCAGGAGGTCGAAATGCCGAAAGGGAGAGTTATAGACTCGCTGAAAGAGAAGAGGATGAACTTTTTGATTTGGAGGAAGGTGCCTCTCTTTCTTTGGAGTTTTGATCTCAGGTTTATCTTGTTCATTTCGATTGTTTTGGGAGTTATCCTAGTTTGCTATGGTTGATGCCAGTTTTGTTTTTTTTCCCTAGGTAGTGGTGATGTTTTTGTGGTTGCCCGTTTGTGGTTGGTTTTCATGATTTCGCTAGACCTTTTGGATTTTATATTAGGTTTTTCTTCGGTCTTTGCTGTTTGGCCGGATCGCATCTTGCCTTCCGACTATTATAGGTCTCGAGTGGCGTATGCTGATGTGCCTTTGATTTTTTTAATCTTTGTATATCCTTGTGAAGATTAGCAAATATTTTTTTATCATTTCACAGGTTTAACTGTACCAATTCTTGGCTTAAACTTCAAACTAATTTATGGTGCTTTACGAGTCAGGTCATTCTCCCATAATACGTCGACTAATTAAAAACTAACTTAAACTAATTTCTGATTGGAACAAATAACTGGTAACAATCACCTTCATTGTACTTGAAACTGAAACATGCAAATTTACCGAAAAAAGAAAAACTGATCAACATATACCAACGTCCTTGCCAATGGGTAAAGAGGCTAAAAAGCCATCGACCTTCTTTCTCTTTTTCCATCTCTTTTCGGCTGACCCGGCCCAGCCGCGCGCCATGAACCACCCGCTTGCCTTTCTCTACTATTTGCACGTTCACCACCACCACCCTGATCCATCCTTCATTTCAAAGTCAAAGAATCACTACTACAAAAATGGTTAAAGATGACACACCAAAAATTGAAACAATGACAGTTTTTGTAAGGAAATTGATAATAGCACTCCAAAAATTGATGGAGGGGCTCCAAGTTATAGTAGTTTTCCAAAACTACCCTTTTACAAATTTCAATTTTACTTTAGGCACTCCAAATTTGTTTTATTTTTCTCCTTTGTCAGTCTATTAACGGAAGAAGGAAAAAAAAAAAGACAGCCCACCCAAACCCTAACCAAGTTGCGACGGCTCCCAGTGCAAACCGACGTGCATCATTTGTAATTTCTTGAGCCCCTAGTATTTTCCTTTTTCCATCTCCCTTCCTTTGTACCTATATGTAGTGAATATATTATATTTTTTGATCCCTATATTGTGGTGGTGAATGAGGTTTGAAAAATTGACCACCACAATCTGCTAAAGCAATTTAGATTACAAGATGGATGACCATTTTTTGATTTTATATTTCTTTGTTGCATGTACAATCTGCGATTTCCTTACATGTGGCCTGAAAATCATGTCTTTCATGTCATTGAATTGAGTTTCTTTACATATAACCGACTCATTTGTATTTTAAAAATGCTATGCGAACACCACTGTACACCACATGCACACCAACACATCCCGACCATCCAAAAGCATTTTTCAATATTCTGAATTTGAAATGAATTCTTATCCGGACCATTGATTCCTAAGATGGACGATCGGGATGTGCTGGTGTGCAGTTAACAGAGAGAGGTTTTGGTTAACTTTTTCGTTAGGAGTGCTTCAAGTAATTAAGGGTATAATTTTGAGTGGAGTGCCTTCTATAATTTTTATATTTAGAAAAGGGTAGGTTTGTAACTTCATTAAATTTTGGAGTGTCTGCATCAAAAAAGGGAGCCCCAAAATCAGCTTTCTTTTGTAAAACTGTCATCGAAAATATGAGAGTAGAGTTTTGATGTCAGTTTATCCTAAAAACTGTCATCTTTGCGATATAAGATGACAGTTTAGAATAAAAGTGACATTATTATTTCTTTCTTTAATGTCAGTTTTTGCTTAAAAGTGACATTAAAAGTCTGAATTTATGTAACTGACATTGAAAGTTTCAATTTTTTTATGACGCTTTATAAGCGTCATTGAAACATATAAAGATGACAGTTTAAAACTGTCATCTTATACTTTCAATATCTAAGATGACAGTTTAATCCAAAACTGACATTAAAAGTGCTCAACTTAATTTCTTTTGAAAATATAGTATAAATATTTTTGTTGGTCTTTTGTTAACAACAAGTGTGCTAGATCAGTTGGTGATGCAGGGAGGCGTGTTGAAATAAGAACGTGCAACAAGGACAATCACAAATTTTGTCTGAACTAGAGGTACTTCCTCCTTGAATAAACGATATTGAGTAAAAACTCGATTTTCTTAATTCATTAACAACCGAATTCTAATGTCACCCTACTACTTGTTTTATACTAAAAAACTATGACCGAAAAGGAAACAACAAAATAGGAAGCTGAATCCCGGTAAATAAAGAAATAAATAAAAAGGAAACATTAAACTAGGAAATCAATTGCTCTAAGATGCCTAATCTCCTAAGTTGAAGAATCCTAACAAAATATAGAAATAAACATTCCTAACTACATTAAAACAAACTAGGAAAGTAAAATCTTGATAAAAATAAAACGCACCTACTAAAATATTAATTTCAAATAATAAAATAAAATTCCTATATTTCTAAAATATTTCCAATATTGCTCTGCATCATTCTCTCCGGCTTGAAGAAACTCGTCCTCGAGTTTATACAGTAGAAGTCGCCGAATCTTGTCCGCATTAATCTTGTATCTCAAGTTGATTTTTTCGAAGCGAAACTTCAAAAAGAAATCTTGAATTGTGAAGGAACAATTTTCATCAACAAATTAAATTCATCTTCCTTCTTGATTGAAACACATAAACTCTTAGCGTCTTCAACAAATTCCCAAAATGGATCAACAAATTCATTAGTACTTTTCTCAACTTCACCGTCTTCAATCTTTTCATAAGAATCAAAGCTAATTGATTCTTCTACATCTGTTTCCAACAACGCCAACATAGAAACCACTTTTTGTTGCAACTTTTGTTGATTTTTTGTAATTTTCTCCACCGGTTCTTCGTCAAAAACTGGTGGCTTACTCCAATCCACTACTGGATCTGAATATTATTTGAAGTAAAAGGCCACTCAATGGTAGCCTCCATTGTCCTCCCCTTCGGCAAATAGTTACTCGCCAAAGGTTTGGTGATAGAAACATCATCCGACACCTCCTCCTCTTTCGGAAACCGAGGTATAACAAGACGACGGCGAGGTAGATTCCCCCCAACAATTAGGGCAGCAACCTGATCGGCTAAGGCGTTATACGCATCCGACAAATCCTGTTCTAATTGTTGGAATCGCGCCTCTATTCGTGCTTCTCATGCAACTTTACTCTGTTCATACACATCTTCAGCAGCAGCATAACGACCATAACGAACTCCTTGTTGCGTCATGATCCAGAATCGAGCGCAAGCTCTGATACCAACTGATGCAGGGAGGCGTGTTGAAATAAGAACGTGCAA
>JAXBDA010002285.1:0-44094 GCA_036023075.1 Gaultheria prostrata | reverse complement strand
CAATTCCACCCCAACACTACACATCACATGTATCCTCTCATCACTTAGCTAATTTTATCATTATACTTCATTCCACACATTACCCCAACTTTATTTCTGGAAAAATAATTAAAATTTTCGGGTCTTTGCAGTTCGGGTCTCGTATTCGTGCCCATGTCGGTATCCATGCCTTTTTTGATAAATTAGGTCTCTGTGCCCGTATCCGCGCTTCTTAGATGATGGTTACTGACTCACCATTGCAGTCTATTCACAAAACTATCAGTCATACGCATGATCTATATCAAGGATGCTTTCCATATTGAAAACAAATATACCACGAAAGGAAGGAAGCTTAAAATACTCCACCATTCACATCCACAACGAAAAAATC
This sequence comes from Gaultheria prostrata, assembly GCA_036023075.1. Classification (NCBI taxonomy): domain Eukaryota; kingdom Viridiplantae; phylum Streptophyta; class Magnoliopsida; order Ericales; family Ericaceae; genus Gaultheria; species Gaultheria prostrata. The sequence continues at coordinate 43,724 of JAXBDA010002285.1, read as the reverse complement.
GCCTTGACATTTCAACAAATATTTGTGTGTATAGAATAGTAACTGATCTTAATGTAATTGTGTTTTCGTAAAATGGGTTTGGTTCCACTGGATTAAAATTTAAAACCCAAACCTGTTTCATATCTAACTCCAAGAAGGCCTTCCCTTTGAAACGATGTCGACCGAGCTTCACTGCAACCTCGCATCTTTCACACGGAAGATTGGAGAGAGGGCTGCCGGATTGGCCACCAGAGGTAGAGATGCTACGGATTGGCCACCGGAGGTAGAGATTCTTCCGGATTGGCCACCGGAGGTAGAGATGCTACGGATTGTCCACCGGCGGGAGAGAATCTGACGGAGGTGGAGGTCGATTACAGAGGGAGGAGAAGAAGGGGAAGCGTGTAAAAAAAACAGAAGAATTAATAAAGGAGGGGTTTATTTGAAAATACTATTTTCCACGTCATGACACAGGTTCAACCTGTGTCATAATCTAAGAAACGACGACGTGTAGATAACATTTATTTAACAATACGATTTTCCACGTCATGACACAGGTTCAACCTGTGTCATGCTCTAGAAACGACGTCGTGTAGATAACATTCAAGTTCTAAAAATTCTTGGGTATTACAAGGACAATTACTACTTATATAGACTATATTTTAATAATCTGAGACGTTAATCATATAGAAATTACGATGAGACATATCATGTAAAAATATCACGTTCATAAAATACAAAATAGTGCTTAATCTGGATCAATTTATGTTTCTTGAAATAGGTTTGGTTGCACTGAATCAAAACTCTCAAACTTGTTTAGCCCGTAGGAGAGTGCAAGGACGATTTCTATCAATTGCAGGAATATTATGATGATCTGAGACATTCACTTTGAATATTGTGTTTGAAGCTAAATCAGGAAAAAAAATAATGTTAATTTGATGTAGATTTGTACTTGATCGGGATGAATTTATGTTCTTTAAAATAGATCTTGTTACATTGAATCAAAACCATAAAACCCATTCCATATAAACTTGCGTTTGCAGGAGGGCGCGCGGAGGCCTTTCCCTTCCCTGAAACGAGTTGATTTATGACTGAAGCTCTCTGTACTTTCCCTTCCGATCAGAGTTATCTCCGAGGAAGGTCGGCTACTCGGCGGCTCCGACCATATTAAGAGCAGGTACCGCTTTCTTAGCCCTTCCATTGATAGCTATGGTGCTATAGCAGTTGAATTTCAGAGATGGAAAATCGAAAATGAATGAAGAAAGAATGGAAATCGAAATTGTATTGAAGGTGTGGGATAGTTTGCCAATTGGGGCTCTCGCCCTCTTGGTTACTCAACAAATCATAATACAACTGCCCTTAGGTAGGAATCAGCATCTCCTCATTCCCCATATCAGCTGTGCACCCTTCTTAGATGCCATCCATATTAGTTACCGTATCATTCCACTTCCCTTGAGAAAGCATTGTCCTCGAGGCTGAAATGTGAACGAGAAGGTAACAATGCATTCGACCATCTATGTCGATTCTCACCACCCTTCCTTGACTGAATCACTGAGCAGACCATTAACCTTAGAAAATGGCAGAAGGCTGCCCATGATCCCAAATGGTAAGCTTTCTAAGCTTCTTGCTACTCCGGTAACCCCAATATGGTAGCCAAGCATCAGTCGCTCAAAAATTGAGAAAAGCAATAACCTCATTGAAAGCTGTGGCTGAAATATTACTGGATGTCCTGGTGTATTAGTAAAAAAAAACGAAGTATTTGTTCCCTGATATTGTCTCTTGTTTGTTGCTCTCAAGGGTGCCTCAACTAAGCTACCAAACGCTGCACCTTTACAGTTTCCAACAACCAGCAAACTAAGACCAGGACAAGGCATGCTTCTCCTGTTCAGCATAGCAAGTGAAATGCCATGCCCCCATGTGCTGTAGAGTAACACCCAATTTCTCCCCTGAGCAAGTACCGGAAGTGCATCATAAAGAACACTCCGTGTTTCCTTTGTCAGAAGCAATGACGGTTTAGAAATTTCAGGAAGATTGTCCAAATCCACAGATCCACTCAACGTTTCCATATTGATACCCTTAGCTTCAACAACTCTAGAATTGTTTCCGACACTGATTGTCGTGTCAGAATTGCCCTTGTATCCTGAGGCTTGGTTTCGAAACCCACCTAATCTTGCAATCTGATAAAGCGCTCTACCTATGGATTGTTTATCAAATTATCAAGGAGGTTCGGGAGAGAGTAGTAAAGGATGCTGAGGTATTTCATTATTACTTGGTTTCTCCTTCCTATATGCTGAAATTACTCCATGCTTCTTGTATATTTGGATGCATCATAAAACTTGGATTATAGTCTCAAATAGACTCATAGGGAATTAAGGGCTTTTGAACTTCGGTCTTTTGCCAAGGGACAGAGGCCTCCCTCGGGAAAATGACTTGCATATTATGTGTATTTCGCTATGGGGTTGCGAAAATGGAATTTTCAGTCCGCTGACACAAATTGTAGATCATAGAGCTTTTCAGCACCTTCAGCTCGGGTGGAAGTGTAAGCCTTGTGGGAGGGAATACATTTTTGTGGGGCAAGAGACTCGTGATTGTATGGGTTTGGGGGCCCATAATTTGATCTATTGAACTTTTCTGTCTTCACACGAGTCGTGTTGAGCATGTTGTGCTTCAACCTGTTCTCTATTCTGCTTAAACTGCCTTTAGTTCATTACAGGGATTCTTAAAAGCAGTTATAGCTGCTGCTGCTGCTGCTTTTTTTAGAAAATTCCCCATGAATGACTAATGGTCATATTTTTTCCTTTTTCAGGACGTGAGTGTGAAGCAAACAGCGCAACTCATCTACCAAACCGCACTGATGGAAAGCGGCTTCGTCCTAAATGACCCCAAGGACTTCGCCTCACGTATCTACGAATCGATTAAGAGTAGCCTAGACATAAGCCCTGATGCGGCAGTTGAGGAGGAAGATTATTCGGAAGAAGTCGTCGAGGTTGAGTCAGAGAAAAAGGAAGCAACATCTTGTTCCAAGGCTGAAGCTGATGAAGACATAGAAGAACCTTCTGATTTCAAGGATGAGCTGTAGTAGATTGTTTGAAATAACGGGTTAACTTTTTTCTTACATCCGGGAATATTTTTCTGGTTTCTAGTCTTTTGAAGAGACAGCAGGAAAAGATTCGTCTTGTAGCAGAAGAGCTATCCACTTCGGGTTACCTATCTCTCCACTCTCTTCGCACCACTTTTTGAACAGCTGAGGAGGTAGTAGGGTTCGGCTTCGGCATGCGTGTGGGTCCAACAGATGGTTGAAGTTTAAGCCAGGGCAATTGATTTTGGCTACGTGATCACATTCGACTTTCACATTGATGTATTTGGTTATACAGTCGATACAAAACGGGTGAACACACAGGCCATTGTTACTGAATTGTTTGTTTGGTGATGACATGTGTTCAATGCATATTTCGCACGTGAAGTTTGAGATTTCCGATGCCTATGCTGGTTCCTCAAAAGATATCTTTGCTGATTCAAAAATTTTCTCTGCTGCTGCTCTTTCTTCTTCAGCCGTGAGTGGTCGTGGGGGTGATGGTGGTGGTGGTGCTTCGGGTTTTGTGGAATTTGTGGGAATTCTTTGAGCTGAATCAAATTTCAAAGGGCGACTACGTAAGATATAGTGGTGCAATGCTGTGTTTTTGGTTTTTGTTTTTCTCGAGGACAAGAAATTGGTTGGTCCGAATTAACTGAACCAAAATTAGAGAGTGAGTTAATGGGAAAGAGTTGGATCACACTAATCTACGGGTGATAAACGAGCCAAACAAGCTAAGAGGTTGGTCGATCAAGCTTAGTTTGAAAATTTAACAAGCTTAAAAAACAACTCGATCTTAAACGAGGTTCAATCAAAGTCAAACGCTCATTGATCTTGAGTACCTTGAATTTTTTATACTACAAGTAGTAACTTGTTTGAACTCGGTTTAAAACCTTAATGAGTTTCAAAAAATGTTCAAGCTTGGTTAGTTTATGTAACCAACCGACCTTGAACAAAATTTTCACTAACAAAACGTGCTCGAACTTTTTCTCTCTATTCTCTCTAAATTTACTGCAGAAAGAGGTGGTGACAATTCTAGCATGATCCAGACTCCAGTGGTGGTTGGTTCACAGTCGAAGATTACTTTTGGGCCCATTTGCGGCCCGACAGTCATCTGGCCCAGCTCATGCTTTGCGCCAGGTATGAGCCTAACAGCCCCTCAAAACTGTGACATTCTCAAGTCCCGCATTTCCCAGTTTTTCAAGTGATCGAAGATACAGAAAACCAGCTTCGTCATATCTCGCTTATGATCAAGCTTAAGATAGATTATATCCAACGTCCATATTCATATCGAACACAATGGAGATACTTATCAACCATCCCGAAATAAGAGAAAACGCAGATATAACAGTTGCAAAAGATAGAGAAACAGACATGCATGCTTTGCGTAGACAAAAACAAGCAGAGTCCACTGAAATTCTAGTAAACAAAACGCAAAGAGGCAAAATTTCTAGTGGTTATGTTACAGTTTTCTATGATTGAACACTCTCGGGCGAATCTTCTTCTGCTGTCTCTCCAAAAGACTAGAAACCAGAAAAATATTCCCAGATGCAAGAAAAAAGTTAACCCGTTATTTCCAACAAACTACTACAGCTCATCCTTGAAGTCGGAAGGTTCTTCTATGTCTTCATCAGCTTCAGCCTTGGAACTAGATGTTGCTTCCTTTTTCTCTGACTCGACCTCGACGACTTCTTCAGAATAATCTTCCTCCTCAACTGCTGCATCAGGGCTTATGTCTAGGCTACTCTTGACCGATTCATAGATACGAGAGGCGAAGTCTTTGGGGTCATTTAGGACGAACCCACTTTCCATAAGTGCTGTTTGGTAGATGAGTTGCGCTGTTTGCTTCACACTCACGTCCTGAAAAAGGAAAAAATATGACCATTAGTGATTCAGGGGAAATTATTTTAAAAACACAGCAGCGGCTATAACTGCTTTGAAGAATCCCTGTAACGACTAACAGCAGTCTAAGCAGAATAGAGAACAGGTTGAAGCATCACATGCTCGACACGACTAGTATGAAGACATAAAAGTTCAATAGATCAAATTATGGGGCCCCAAACCGAAACAATCACAAGTCTTTTGCCCCACAAAAACGTATTCCCTCCCACAAGGCATACACATCCACCCGAGCCGAAGGTGCGGAAAGCTTCTATGATCTACAATTTGTGTCAGCACGCTGAAAATTTCAATTTTGGAACCCCATAGCGAAATACACATAATATGCAAGTCATTTTCCCGAGGGAGGCCTCTGTCCGTTGACAAAAGACTCGAAGTTCAAAAGCCCTTAATTCCCCATGAGTCTATAATCTAAGTTTTGTGATGCATCCAAATAGGAAGGAGTAATCTAAGTTTTGTGATGCATCCAAATACAAGAAGCATGGAGTAATTTCAGCATATAGGAAGGAGAAACCAAGTAATAACAAAGTACCTCAGCATCCTTTACTACTCTCTCCCGAAGCTCCTTGATAATTGGATGCCTAGGATTGATCTCAAGCACCCTCTTGCCTTTCATATATGCCTGCTTGCTGGCATCAGATAAAGTTTGTGATTGCATGATCCTTTCCATATTTGCACTCCATCCATACTTGGATGTCACAACTATGCAAGGGGTATCAGCCAAACGGTTGCTTATCTTCACATCATCCACATTCTCACTAGCAAGAGTTGTCTTCCACCATTTGGTCAAGTCCTTGAATGACTCCTTCAATTCCTTGTCTTTTGAGTCCTTGCCAAGTTTTAGGCCCTCCTTCGACACGTTCTGGAATTTCCTGTCTTCGTAATCCATCAGGTATTGCATCAGGTACTCATCCACAGGATCCGTGAAGAAAATAACCTATAGCAACATTGTCCAAAACAGAAGAAGCAATTAGTACAAACCACCAACACAAAAAGCAACAAAGAAAATTAAAGACAAAAGAACACAATTCACAAAATGCAAACTATACCTCGTAATTTTTCTTGGTAAGCCTCTCAAGGAATGGAGACTTCTCCAGCTGCTCCTTGCTGGTTCCTGTAATGTAGAAGATGTCCTTCTGCCCTGATTTCATTCTTGAGATGTACTGATCTAGGGAAGTTAATTTGCCATCTGACCTTGTACTAGAAATAGAAATGAAGAGAAATAAGTACCTCTGAACTAGGTATTTGAAGCCTTATACGATTTAATTAATAACATTCAGGACTCCACAGAAAATAATTAGATACCTCTCAAATCTAAGAAGTTTCGCCAATCGGTTTCTGTTGGCTGCATCCTCAATAATGCCAAGTTTTATCGATTTTCCGAACTCATTCCAGAATGTTGTGTATTGGCCTTTCTTCTCATCGTCTTCACTCGATTCTTCAATATCTGCAGCGTGATTGAGAGTTGAAATCAAACAAGAAAAAGCCAGTAACAATGATGAATCATCAAGATACAAGACAAGTAAGGAAAATCCAAAATTTGAGTGTGGCAACTGACTCGCATGACAGCGAGTGGCATGTCATTGTCAGCAACTAAGCCAATATGCTTATAACTAGAGCGTGAATAAAATAAGTGGAATTCAAAGCAATTTTTCTGTTTATCCTTCAGGTAATCCTAAATTGAGGATCTGATGGCAACCATACCTTTCTTGGCATTGGCGTCCTCAGGATCCTCCTCGGCAATCTTGCGGATCATATCAAGGGCCTTTCGAATCAGTTTCTTCTTGATTGTTTTCAAGCTGCTATGTTGTTGAAGCATTTCTCGAGAAACATTTAGCGGTAAGGTGTCAGAATCAACAAGACCCTGATAAACACGTCAACCATTAGAAACCAAACCAAATGCCGATGAAAATGTCAAGTTCACAAGATACAACTTTTCAAGAATTCGCAAAAGCTTAAATTACCTTCAAGAAGTTTAGGTACTTCGGTAAAAGCTCATCAAATTCATCTGAGATGAACACCCTTCTAACATACAACTTCAAATTTGATTTGTTTGCGTTATAGTAGCTTTCATACAAATCATGAGGAGCCTTTGGAGGCACAAATAGTACAGCCTTAAACTCGACATCACCTTCCGCATTAAAGTGACTCCATCCTAGGGGTTTCTCATCACCGAAGTCCTGTTGAATCAAATCCATATACATCAGATTGAAAGAAAACTCTGTTGTAAGAAGTTACTAAAGTTATCTACCATTCCGAGGTTTCTACAGCATAAGACATGGAAAACTTACCTTTGCTAAAGAATGGTAGAATTTTGTGTACTCTTCATCTGTCACCTCCTTTGGATTCCGTAACCATATAGCTTTCACATCATTCAAAAGCTCCCACTCATAAGTTGTCTCCTTTACTTTCTTTGTCGTGGGTTTTTTCTCCCCTTCCTCATCTTCCTCTTTCTCTTCATCTTCCTTTTCTTCCTCAGAGGATTCAGCTATTTATGACATTGGAAAGGAAGATGAGATGACCACAAATAAGATCTATTACCACAAGTCACAAGTTTATCTTAATTAAAAATATCAACAAACAATTTAATTGGAAGAATCATGCATACTTGTTTCCTCTTCATCACTCGACTCCTCTTCATCTGCAGGAACCTCCACATCAACCTCTTTGCTTGCCCAGAGATTTATAGGAAAGTTAATGAACTCAGAGTACTTCTTCACCAATTCCTAAAATAGGAGAGATCCATGGAAAAGATGAGCGAAAAGCTTCAGTTGAAATATCACACAAAATGAACCACCTATAGAAACAATCAATGTCTATGTAATATCTACCTGCGAAACAGAACTCCAAGAAGGACGAAATAAGAGATGATTCTAAAGCATTCAAGAATTAACTTCAAATTGAGAAACAATGCCAGGGCATCTATTGCAATCTAGGATAGAGAAAGGGTAACTTTACTATCAAAATGGAATCTGAGAAATCAGGGGAAGGTAAAACTGCGTGAAGGTGGGGTAGCAACAGTCATGCACATGTTGTCCACGCTGATAAAAGAGTGCTACGGATAGAAAGGGAAGCTCTTAAGGATATGCAAAAGTGGTGACTATAGTGACCTCATTGGTACAAGTTCACTGCTTTACAAGGAGATTATAGGTGCCCAAATATTGACATTATTGGATTGGTGGGTCAGGAATATTCCAGTAGGTTTTGTGAAAGTCAAGACGTAATTCTCCTTTTCCATTCATTGTCATCGTAGACAAGTAATATAAACCAATGTGCTGAATAAGCACTAAAGCAACCACATAAAATTATTAAGAACATGTTTAATTTACCCACCTTCAGTTTGCTCTCCTCCAAATATTCCCCGGCTTCCTCTCTAAGATGCAATCTGATTTCAGTTCCACGCCCAAGTGGTTCGTTCCATGTATCCTCGGAGACTGCAAATGCGCCATCAGCCTTTGATTCCCAAACATACCTGGAAGACAACGATTACCATATAGAGTTACAATCATAAGACTTGGCTTTTTTGTACTTATACCCAAATTAATTAAAAGAGGATACAAAATTAAAGAGCATTTGAGACATACTGTTTATCATCATTATGTTTGCTGATGACTTCAACATAGTCGGCAACAAGGTAGACCGAGTAGAACCCAACACCAAACTGGCCGATGAGATTGAAGTCTCCACTTGCTTGCATTTTCTCAACGAAAGCTGTACAATAGGAGAATTCAATTAGGATCATTTACTATCAATCTCACAAAAGAATAAGTCAACTTCATGCCATAAGATGAGAATTATGCAGTATTAAACAAAAAAATGATACCTGAAGTTCCAGACTTAGCTATGGTACCCAAGTTCTTGATCAAGTCCTCCTTTGTCATGCCTATACCTCTATCACGAATGGACAGAATCTTGTTTGCTTTGTCTAATTTAATCTGCATATTTCCAGATTATAAGCTTTAGAAACAAGTCAAGGTGTCAAATTTTTATTTCACTTTCAGTTCATTGATTGGTGGGGGAACAAATCAGGTTTTACAGAAATTTCTTTGATAACAAAAGGTTACATCTAGTACTGATTAAGTCCATTATATGACAGTTTAAACCATAAATAACTAACCTGAATTTCAAGCTTAGTATTATCACCTTCGCCCAAAATCTCCTTATCTGTAAGTGACAGGAACCTAATCTTATCCAGTGCCTGAAATCGAACAAATAAATTTTACAGTTAGTAGGGAAAGTGGGTTGCTACTTGCTACATATAACTGATTCATTTCACCATTTCATGTCCTCGCATGGCCATGGCACATACATTGAAAGATACAATTCAATTGGATTTTCAACTCATATCTTTTATATCAAACAGGAAGCCAATCACAAACATCTAAGTAAGCGATGACATAAAACAGTAATTAAAAGTCTACATGAAACACCATTTCTCATGCAAAAAGGTCTTTCTTTTGATTCAAAACAACAATGCGAATGTAGTAAGCCATGAATTTCCAGGTAAAACACACTTACATCGGAGGCGTTGGAGATTAACTCCCTCAAGAATATATCTTTATTGCTGTAAAGCGAGTTGATAATAATGTCCATAAGCCGAGACACCTCAGCTTGAAATTCAAACTTCTCCGCATTACTTCGGAGCGATTTCTTTGAGATAGACTCAGCTTCCCTGAACCACATAATTACAACACTCCTTAGAACATGAAAATAACGGAATACAAATAGGAAAAACCAACCGAAACTAAGTGACCCAAACAATTGAGGAATACCATTTTGTCTTGCTACTTTAGAAGAGCCATATAGCTAATCAAGATTATCAAACTTATATCCCTTTTACTACATCTTGTATCAATTAGGCCCCCCACTTCCTAGCATTTCCACTAACAACAATGTTTTCCCTTTCATATAAGAAAAGACAGACAATATGCAAACCTCTTGGCAACTTCAGAATCAGTAGATAAACCATTTGGAACAGCACCAATCTTGTCCTCAATCTTCGGTGGATTTACCAGGTCCTCTGAATCACCTTCAGCATTCGCATGAATCTTCCTACCTACAGACATAAATTGAACAAAAAGTGAAGCAAAGATTAGCGCAAAAATGCAAACCGAAATTGATTCACTGCAATAAACATAATGCAAATGCAAGTTGAGCAAAAAGTGAAGCAAAGATTAGCTAAAAACATGCAATAGACACCGATTCACTGCAACAAACAAAACACAAATCTCGGCTTCGAATATCCTCGAATGAACTGCAAAGTTACTACAAATGCAAGTTGTGCACAAAGTGAAGCAAATTAGTTCAAAACATAAAAACCGACACCGATACACCACATAAATCAAAATCTCGGCCTCAGAATATCCTTGGATTACCTAATTAAAAGTTAAATTACGAAAAGATGGAAGTTGCACAAAATGAAGCAAACAGTAGCTCAAAAAATTCAAATCAACACCAAACCACCGCAATAAATATAAATCTCGACCTCCAATAACCTCGAATTAACTGTAAAGTAACTAGAAATGCAAGTAGAACGAAACTTCTTCTTCATAAAATGCAGGATCCATATACCGCAAACACAGATCCACTAAACTCTCTCAATTTCTTCGGATTTCTCACGATCCATAGTACCAGCACGGATCCACAACACATACACATAAATTTATTATCTCTCTCTATGACACTAACATCACAACACAAAAAATCAAAAATCACTACATTTCTTCCAATTCCTTAAACGCGTTACCTTGATCTGGAAGTAGAAAGAGGAGGCATAACAGGAACAGAACGGACGGGATCGTCCACTTCCTCATCGTTTCTCCAACGACGATTCCGCTAGGATTTGTGCTGAATTCACCTTGTACTCTTCGATGGATCGATCGATCGATCGGCTTTCAGTTCTCCACTGCATTTGCAAATCAGCTTTCGAATTTATATATAGTGAGTGAAGTGGAGCTCTGATCTCGTTCTATCCACGGTGATGGGCTCTCCTGATTGGCCCGTTAATGCCAGCGTGGACGATCGGACGGTGGATCTGTGTGGATTGAAACGTGGCGTTTTGGTATTGGATGGTGTTACCGTCTTAGACGTGGAGAAACAAAGCTTTGTGGCCCAATAGGAACGACGACTTGGTAGACTGCGAGGGAATTGAGTGCGATCGGTTTCATGCGTTTAAGCTACACCAACCAATTATGTCGTGGGATTGTGAAATGTGTGTGTGTGTGTGGGGGGGGGGGGGGGGGGGGGGGTTTGTTGTGAGCTCGATATTCATTGGTTGTCTTTGTAATGAAATGTTTAGTGCATCAAACATTTGGTAAAAACTCACTTAAACCCGTGTTCTTTGTTTTTGGTTTTTTGGGGTGATTTGGAAAAAAAAAATAAACTTGTTTTTTGGTTTATTGGTTTATGTAGCAATAAACCAAAAAACTCATTTGGTTCAACTTGTGGTTTATTCCACTGTTTAAAGAGAACTCATGTGATTTACCCGTGCCAAATCACTGTGGTTTATTCCCCCAAAAAAACAACTCCTGTTTTTTTGCCAAACCACTGTGGTTTATTCCCTCCAAATAAACCAAAAAACAAGTTTATTTTTTTTTTGCCAAATCACCCCTTAAACCCCAAACTCACGCCAACTTTCTTTTTATTAGTGGAGGAGCAGGGGCACGCAGGATAAGGTCAAGAATCTATAATAATGGTTTTATATATTTTATATTTTAAGGCAAGATTTAGTGAATAAAGTGTAAAATTTTGAGACAAAATATTCAAAAAAATATGTGTACATATCTCTAGAAAATTTTAATCCAGGAAAATCGATTGATCCCCTTGCCTCTTCTTGGGTCCGCCCGTGGAAGAGTATCTTATTTATCCAGTTTTTGCAAATTATAATTTCAAAGACAAACCTAGGCAGATTAGATTGGGGCCTATGGGCATAAGATCATAATAATATTGGACTACGCATGGCCTATTGTTACTCTGTCAAACCAGCCTTACGCATTGCCCTCCACTCTAAAGACATCGAATCCCAAGCCCAAGCCTATTGTTACAACTTGGAGTATAACTTAAATTTCTTGATATAATAAAGTTCTTACTTCTTTACTTAAAATACTTGCTATAAATCGGCAAAAAGTTTAGTGAATGAGTAAATTTTTATAAGCCTTTTTGAATGGGGACAAGAGGGTAATTATACTAACGCACTCGCTGACTGGGGAGGGTGAGATGGTCCCTTTTAACACACACACACACACACATCACCCGAACTCCGATATGAGAGTCCGCCCAACTGACATAAGCCAAAGAGCCTCACCGAAACTTTTTATAAGCTTGATTATAGAAGTTTACATACTACTATTTATTTCACTTTTTAAGCAAAAATACTCGGGCCCCATTCCACTAAGTGAATTTCTAGCTTTTTGATTTTTCACGCTTCACGGGACATATTATTTTCCTCGCATACATCAACTACAAAAAAAAGCGCTCAAAAAGCCAAATTCGTGGAGCAATCCTGAGTATATCACTAATTTAAAAGTGCTAACAAACGAAGCCTCTTTTTGGATTAATCGAGCATAGAGGCATCAATGTGCTCCCAACTAGCACCGCACAACACGTTTAAAGTTGGCACAGCAAGATACAGAAGAACACATACTTTATGTGGACTGGGCTAGAGGCACGCAGCACGGGCACAACTTGTGTAGCCTACAAGCACGGGCACGGCCATGAATATAATATTCTTATTTATGTATAGGCCTAGTGTTTAATATGCAATTTCAGGATACAAAATTATGGTCCAAGCAACTGAATTTATGTCAGGAGATTTAATCGTACATAGTATGGTGTATAGTCTAGTATCCAATTCCGGAGAAATCACAAAACTACAATAAGTTCATGTCACGACACGGTACCCACTCCTTGTACATTTTCCAACCAAACGAGCTGAGACGAATATTACTACCCAGATACTAGACCTGCTCGACTAGTATATCATTGAACACTTCATCCTACCCAATGAATAATCAAACATGACCACAGCAAATGTAAGAGTGCATTATGCTAAACCAAACTGACAATTACTTCCTTTGGCATCGACTGGGCCAAGACCAGATGACCGAACAATGGCGAAATTTAACCATCGAAAGGCTGTGAACACAGTCATACCAGGCATGCAATTTATACAACAAACGAACTTTTCTTTTATACAAAGCTGAGTTTTAGATTACAAATGAATGATTAGTACGCGATTTCTAGATCTGGAGATTTGGAATAATCGTACAACATTCTAGTGTCTAGAATGCAATTCCGGAGAGAAAATAACAAAAATATTCCAACTAATAAGTTCATCTCATTGGATGATCCCATCTTCACGGGGTCCAATAACAAGATATGGTATCTCATTCCTCATTTATTTTCGAAGCAAACCAGTGAGACAAATATTAATCTCCATATGTTAAACCTGCTGGACTAGTATGCCATTGAACACTTTATCCTACCAAGTGAATCATCAAACATGACCACACCAAATGGAAGAGTGCATTATGGTAACCAAACCGACAACTACTTGGCGTCGATTGGGCCAAGACTAGCTGAACAACGTCAAAATTTAGCCATCAAAAAGTTATGAACGCAGTCATATCAAGCACGCAATTTATACAACAACATGGCCCACGGGAGAAACCAAGACCAGAATGTATCAAAGCTTATGGCTCAGAGATACTGTTAATAAAGTATACAAACACATTGTTCTTCTATAAAAATCTAGGTTTCAGATTACAAATGTGCATAGACTTTGTTAAGCATGGAGTCAGTCGTTCCCAGATGCCCGAGAAACCCTGGGCTTGGAACAAAGGCTACTTTTTCAATATCAAACATCAGTAGCAGAAACATGGAATACAACATTTCAAAATCAATACATGTACACATTGCCCATTCAGAAGGACAATAAATAACTACTAACTGCTATTAATAACCACTTCCCCCCAGTACATATATTATACAAGCTTCCACATGAAAACCATTACCATGTGCATGAGCAGATATGAAGGATCAAGGATCCATTCACCCAAATCTCGTTCATGTATTATTAAGAAAGAGGTCACAGCTACATGTAACAAGCTTCCTCCAGTAAAGAAGGAATGCTATGAAACAAAATATAGAAGTATTAAATTGATAAAAAGATCATCGTAAAAGTTACATCTACCATGTGCATGAGCAGTCCACTTATTTTCAGCACATGCTGTACTACAAGCTTCCATGTCGACACAAATTCCATGTGTTTGAATCGGAATAAGGTAAAAAATGATTCCTTTCTCTATTATTTCGTCCATTGGTATGAGAGAGAGAGAGAGAGAGAGAGAGAGAGATCACATCGACATGAACCAAGCTTCCTATTGTAGCAAAGGAAAACTATGAAATGAACCATAGAAATACTGAATCAAGAATCCAACTAAATATTTTAAAACCTAACTTCCTTTTTTCTTCGCCAATGAATCCCTTGAATCACAATAGCAGGGGACTGCAACATGTAACAAGGTTCCTAATATAGCGAATGACTGCTGTGAAATGAAACATAGAAACACTGAATTAAGAAACAAACAATTTTAAAACCTGATTTCCTTTCCCTTTTAACAATGAAGCCCTTGACTCGCAGTATGTCCACAATTCCCAATGTTATTCACCTCTACCAACTTCCTTTCCCTCCCAACACTTCCAATAGGCTACCTTCTTTGGATCATCTGCATTTAGAAAATATTAGTCTGTGGTGTGTAGTCCCTAAACTTAACCAAAGAGAGAAAATCAGGCATAAATACTCTATTCCTACGGGCGTTGATGTTTGTACTCAAATGGGTAGGGTTCCAACCCACCCTCTGGTTCCTTCCGTTTTCCAACCCCACCAGAATCCAGAGAAGGTTGCGAGTTGACCCTCAAATGCTCACCCATTAACCTGACCTCACCAGAATTGGAAATCTGCGTCACACCTCCAGATTTCCTGTTTTCCCCTTCAATCATGAAACCTAGATCCAAATCAACGTTGGGCCTTGAAGGCCCAGCCCCCATTGAACCTGGATTTGTCTCAATATTACTCATAACAAACGGGGGTTGATAAGAGGACGCAGAACCCCAGGTTTCGGGTACAACTGATGCTCCTCTTGAATCCACCATGTAAGGGCTGTAACCAAATGCAGGTGGACACGCATAGGCCAATGGGGACCCCATGGCTGAAAAACCTCCTCTTCTTACCATAGTAGAATCCAATGAAGGTTCTACAATGCTCCCATTTGGCACAGAAGGAGGTTGAGGGATGAAATCTTTTCGATTGACCTCTACTCTGGTACCCATGATGGAGATCACCGAATCACCTGATTTGATCCCTTCAGAGCCATTTAAATTCAGCGGAAAAGATGACTTACCAAAACAGGGCTGGAGATTTGAAGAATCATTGCAGAAAAATGGTTGGTCATTCAAATCAATGTTCAACATTGATGATGGCGAAGAGGGACGAGGTGGGCTGAGATGGCTGTTCTGGTGGTCAAAGATCTGTTCATCTATGTTCAAGTCAGATGGGGCATCATCGTTGTCACTGCTACGATTAAGATCCAACTTTATCCCTTCTGATCTTGTTGGTCCCTCTTCAACCAGGATTTGTTTTCCTGGTATTAGCTTAGCCATTTCATCCTCTGCCAAATAAGCCTTGTTCAGATCAAAATCAAAGACGTCCTGGCCTGGTTGCTTTGGACTACTATGGGTCCCACCAACGACGAGAGTGTTGTCACTTTCAACAAATCTGCGAGGAGATACAGGGCGAAAAGCACTGGTTGCAGAGGGTCCTTTCCAACCACGAGCGCCCTCAAATTGCAAGGGGGCTAAAGGCGATCCAGGAGCCGCTGCAGCCCTTAAAGCAGGAACCCTAAAGATATGGTGTGCGACTGCATTCATTGGGTGATCCATTTTCTCAGAGCAAACTTCCTGATTAGATCAAAATCACCAGAACCTTTCTCTGCGTTAACTTCTGGTTCTTGCGCCGCCTGAGTAACCTGAGAGGACTCTTTATATTGTGCGCAATTTCCCATTTCACCATCTAGGGTTTTTCCACGACTTAAATGTTTTAAAGGCTCTTTCCCCTTTTTCGAATCGGCAGATAGATTTCCATTTGACACCGGATTTTGTTACCATGTATAGATGCCGGTTTATAAGACTCCCTACAATCCCCAAAATCTCTCCACTTTTATGGCAACTTGTCTAGCAACCTTTAGAGCACCCATTATGCCATTCTCCATCTCTAAATCAGAGCTTCTCCTGTCAACACATCGGTATTTTGAACATTCATTTCCAGTTTCAAACAAGTCAGTGTCATGTACCGTATCCTCACTTTTGTCGATAGCATACTCTTTATCTCAGCTAATCTCCCAGTATCTTCAACGGAGAAAGAACCTTCTGAATCCTCCAATTTTTACAATTTACCATTATCTCCAGTAGGGTCCACTGAGGTGGTAGAATTATGATCGTGACCCTTATTTTGAACACAAATACGCTTCTGCATAACGCGAACTTTCATCATCCATTCTGCTTTTCTTCTCCGACATACCCATCCCCAAACTACAAATAGGTGAATCTTTTATACAATGTTGTCTTTGGTATCTCTAGAATTTGCATCTCGGGTTCCATCGCACATTCTTGAGCATTTCTAAAAGCATCACTTGACGAATAAATAAGTTCAACCGGACAAGAGATATAAAAATTTCCCATCTTTTTTAACATGTTCTAAAATGTTGGCCCCACATGATTTGCTAAGCACTCATCTTTACTGACCTCGTGATTGGAACGAGGTAGGCACAGTGTTGACCAACTCTTGCACAGGGAATGATTGAGCATCTTCGTTGCGGGCTATGGGTTGCAGTCTATGACAAGAACCGAGGAGCAACAACTAGCTGGCCCAACAGCAGAGCAACATCCACAATGCCCTCGGTGCCTCACCGAAGGCAATTTTGTGCGATCGGTGGCGGCCTTATGCCAAGAGAATGCAGGCATGTTGAAAGTAAAGCCTCAACAACGTGAGAGGGAGGGAGGCAGGGAGAGAACGAACTCGTCAGTTTCTGGTTCAGCGCCGTAAAACTCACCAATACTTGTCATCCGCCAAATCTCTCCCTCCCTCTCAGGTTGTTGAGGCTTTACGTTCAACATGCCTGCATTCTCTTGGCACAAGGCTGCGCTAATCGCCGAAAATTACCTCTGGTGAGTCACCAAGGGTAATACGGATGCTGCTTTGCTGTTGGGGTAGTTGTTGATATTCGGTTCATGCCATAGACCGCAATGAGGATGCTCAATCATTCTCTAAATCTCTATGCAAAAGTTGGTCAACACTCAACCTACCATGTTTCCAAGGAAGCTTCTACAATCATCCGATCATGAGCTTGTTAAAGATGAGTGTTCAATAGATCTTGTGGGGCAACACCATTTTAAAAACTGTTAAAAAAGATCTCCGTTGGCGAACGATCGCATTTAGAACATTCGAAATAAATTGAATCAGTAGACACTTGTAGTTTTGTGGTCCCAAACCAAAGCATTGAAAGTAAGGGACATGCATGTAATTATTTCCCTAACAAATTCAGTGCAATGGGAAATTTTATGTTTCTAGTCTAGTAGAACCCATGTCTCCATCAAGTGATGCTTTTGGAAATGCTCCAGAAGAAGAAAATAACCCCAGCCCATAGTTGATAAAGGGCAAGAAGCGCACCGAGGAACAAAGTTATGTTGGGGTCTAGGCAAGAGGTGCAACTCGAGGTGCCCTTTTTGAAGCGAGGCCTGCCTATGCAAAAAAATAAAAAATAAAAAACATAAATTGCGGGTCTTTTTGACGCGAGGCGAACCAATGCAGTAAAAAATACTCCGTAGCAAAAATAGCGTACACCAATACTTCAAAATAATAAACACTAAGCCAGCTATACTAGAAATTTTACCCCCCAATTTTCAGTACCCAAACAATACCCATAGTGCCAACTAGAATCTACTGAGAACATATCAACTTAACTACTAGTTTACCTAACCAAACACACAAAAATTGATCTCCAGTTTTCTCACTGTGATTTCAATTGGCCAGAAAATTGAAGAAGAAGAAGAGGAGGAGGAGATCGCAGGATTGCTTGTTCCGTTTGTTGGAGTCCAGACAGATGAAAGAAGAATATCAATTGACTCCACGAGAAGATGATCGACTGTCATGCGTCAGCTTCAGCAGTTCCAACTTTTACAAAAAGAGATGAGAGATGATCGACTGTTTTGTTTCGTTTGCTGGTGTTCAATAAAGATGAGAGAAGAATATCGATCGACTAAAGGTAATAAGTTTAACCTAGACTATGATCCTCTGGCTGTGATCGAATTGAAAGGGGCACGCCTTTTCACCTTGTTGCCTAGGCGCGGCCTTTCTCACCTAGTCTGTGTTTCATTCAAGTTGCCTCACCTCTCATCAGTCAAGGCGACAACCCTGCACCTTGATGCGCCTCGCGCCTAGGTGCAACTTTGACAACTATGTCCCATTATTCTCTACATCTTGATCACTCTCACCGCCTTTACAGTGGCCAAGGAGATTGTTGATAGTCACCCATATTTCTAAGACAATGAATCTCCTTATCTTATGTAGTTTTCCAACTACACATAACAACGCAGTAATCGACTCTTCCAAAAGTTGTCACTGGTGTCCTTACCGGAATTTCTAGCATCCTTGAGCCCACCTATCAATAACCATGAGTCATCTAAGTTAATAACTAGGTAAGGCAGTTCTTGCTAGACCGCTTCCTTATTGCATCACCAACATTCTTCGCAATGCAATCATTCTCCGTCTGCATAAAACTGACCAGCTCACTAACCCTAGCAGTAGATGTGAACCCATCCCTCGTGGATAGCTTGCATAAGGTGATGAAACTCAGATCTAAATAATTTAGTACAACTCTTAAAGAATGTAAAGCAGAATCTTGAACCTCGGACAAACAAGAATGGGTTGGGACATAACACTGCAATGGTGAAGTACAAGAGCTTCCATACTTGTTGACACCCATAAATATATTTGCACTAACCATCTGGATGAAATGAAGTAGCACTCCCCTAATTTGCACGTGTTAGGGGATATAAGCAATACCCATACAAAGGCTACAATTTTGCAAAGAAATCAGCTATAGATATGTATAAAGAAATAACAAATGCCGAAACCAACAACACCATAATGGCAAGCGCCAAATAGATAAATGTATCAAGGTCGTTAGATAACAGTTAGATTACCAGTTGCTCAGTGCAGTGTTGTCTACAGCCGTAAAATTACAGTTGGCAATGTCCAACCACAATGTCAGTCCTGAAAAGGTAAAAGCAGAACAACCACATAGTAATTAGCTGAACACAAAAATCAAATCCTAAAGAACAAAGCTTGATTCAACACCAATAGGGAAACCAAAAACACATTGATTTCCCATAAGTAAAGAAAAAACAAACTCCAAGATAATTGGCAAAGATGAAGGACGTGATCAAGAGCCACATACCAACTATTAATGTTGCAAACAAGTAAAATAAATAACCCGTATAAAAAAACAATTGGATGGCACTAGGGCATCTGAAAACATATCAGTTACACGAAGACCTCCCAACAATCAGAGAAAACAAAGGAAACAATAAGGTCCTAGGGCCATGTACTCCGCCGATGCTTGGTTCATTCATGGGAACATAGACAATATTTATTTTTTTAGGGTTGCTCTACACCTACAAAAGAAATTTTTTTTTTGGAGCAAATAGAAGGAAAAGAAGTCATAGGAAAGTGATTACCAGATTAGACATGTTTCAAACCCCAGACTTCAAATTCCATCGTAGAATTCTAAATACACCAAAGGGGGCGACTTCATTAATTACCACATCCCCAAGGATTAGATTTACTGTACTATTCGGGTAATTAGTGCAGCAATATGAGTGATTAATGTGATGGATAACTTTGGGTTGGCCCATTCATTGATGTCTTTTCATTAACGTCTTCCTTAATATACCTCGGTAACATGTTTATTTTCCTGTTTTCTCAGTAAGTTTGGGGTAATAAGTTTTGAAAATTTATTATACTGTTGTATTTCTTGCCAAGGTCTTAAATAGGCTTTGGTTAACTAATCTTGAAAAACAAAATATGGGCAAGGAGTAACCGTGAGTAGCATACATAGAGGCGGAGAGTGGAAGATACAAAGGGAGACCAAGGTAGCGTGCTTAGTAAGGGCGAGAGCTTGCTTGTGTTTACGTGCTTATTAAAAGTAGATGTAGATGTAAGGCTGCTAAGGAACAGCCCCTTTAAATACATCAAAACTTATTCATCAATAGATAATGGATAGAATATCTTCACAAGCAATGCCAACAGACGTAAATTCTACTTTGTACATTATTTAGAACCTCTGCCTCAATTAAGTAGAGATCAATGCATAATTGATAAATTATTCAGGTAGATAATGAAAAAGACATCTCAATAAATACCAATTTATTCTATAGGGTGCAATTTCAATATGAAAGGTTAGGATAACTAGTGCAGCAATATGAGTGAAACACAACACCGGACACAAGAGCCGTTTGATGCATGTGGATCACAAACGGCTCTCCTATGAGTAAAACATAAAGCAGTTCGATGCACGTGGGCTCTTATACATCAAACGGCTCATGACACGGTTGTGATTGGATTTGTGTTCTAAAATTGAGCTCCTAGACTTTGTAATTAAAAGAGCCCACCAAATCCTTTAATGGCAAGCAAAAATACTGTCAAATGGAACAATTTAAGTGTCAGAAACAATAACTGGTTACTAAATTATAGCACCTTTTTTGCGGGTAAACGGAATCTTAATTATAAATTAAGGCATAACATTTACAGAGAGTCTTCATGCAAATGGAAGCAAAATTACACTAGGAGGTGCAGAATAAATAAGAAACAAAATCAAAATGCAAACCGAGGGCTGATTCTGCCAAAGCATTCGCACATCAATTTGCGTCGCGGAACACATGTTTGAACCTCGTTGATTGGAACTTCTCCCTGCAATCACAAATCGCCAAGATTTTGTAGCAGCTGAATTATATTGTTCAATCCTGCAATTGAATTCGGAAACGTAAGCCAGAACAACAGAGCGAACCCCTCTCTCTCGTTCCCTCTCATTTTCAGTTAATACCAAATCGACATAGCGCAAATGTTAGCTGCACATAATTCAGAAAACGTTGTTAAGAAACACGCTTTTAGAAATCGATCGTGGACGCTTTTGCAGTGTGCAAATTTTAAGTGTTTTTTTCTTCATCCCCCCGTCTCTGCAGGAAACAACTATGATTAACGTTACTTAATACGACTTAACTAACCATAAAAGCTTGTTTATCAAACACGCTTTCTAAAAAATATGTTTTGGAATAACGTTTTAATGTAGTTTGGTAATAAAGTTAAAAAAATCGCATTACGTAGTTTGGGAATAAAGTAAAAAAAAGTCGCATTTTATCTAATAAAGTAATTAAAAAAAACCTAATTGGTTAGTGAGCCCAGAAGGGGATTATAAAGGAATGCTATTTCACATTGCTTGGTTATGAAATGTGCCAAATATCATGTTGCACTCTCCCCGCCAATGTGCTCTTGGTTAAAGTCTATTTTGATTTATTTTGCGTCCTAATTGAGAATCAAATTAAGCAGATAAGTCCTAAATACCAAACAGGTCCAGATCAGGCAACTCCAGGGCTAGCTGGTATCGGTGGTGGCCAAATCACCTTTAGAACCCACACTTATTAGAGGAATAACCTTGTATATTTTGAGTTTTTGAAGTTAGTTTTTCCCGAAACACGGGTTTCCAAAAATATCCCGGTCATTGTTCCCGAGAGAGAGGGTTTTTCTCAAGACAAAAAAATCAGTTCTCAAAACCTTTAAACGAACGCAAACACTTGAAAGAAATGAACAAACATGATAAATATCATCTCCTACAGTGTAATGAATTAACAAGCATTATATTGCAAACTCAATAGTATTCGCTTTTACAACTTCATTTGCTTTAGCCATAAGTCCAGGATATACATATGCCTTGAAATATAATGATATTTTCTTGCCAAAAAGGGAGGACAGTGGGGATTTACCTACACAAAAAAGGGCCACAACTCTACAAAAATATGAAATTTACAGAAAAATTGGGAGTGGGATTACTAGAGATGAAGGTTGGTCCTAAGCAAACGAAGTAGAGAGATGCTACCCTGAGTTCTGTTTCTTTCTTCTGGAACCAACTTCTTTTCTCCTCTACCTCCCTGCAAATCAGTAAATTCTTCAGAAAAAAGATAGCGTCGCTTAGTAAAACTGCAAATCGAATCTCAAATCATTTGGTACGTTCGAAATATGTAACTAATTGATTTTATTTATTTATTTATTTTCGTGGTAGAGGTGAAAACGACATTGTTTTATGCATTATGCCAACGCAAAATAGAAAGGAAAATAAATCTGAGTGAATTGTTAACTGTCGCATGAGTCGAAGTGATTCAAAAATGAAATAGTAAACTCCCTTAATCTCCAGTTCAACAGCCACATTATAGTTGTATTGGTTATAACTTGTATCGAATCACGCAGGACCTAGCTAATTAATTAAAGAAACGCATTAAAAGAGCAAAACTTCACCTTTGGTTTTTCATACTCATCCTCAAATTCCAGACTACTGATATTCTTTAACAAGATTGATGCAGCAGGAAGAAGCCTCCTGAGTATTTACAGATGGAAAATTCAACAAAATAAGTGCACTTTTTAAGGCAGATAAGTCGGTCTATTACTTCTATTTAGAAAACCAATCAATAAACCACAGTTGATGAATGATGAATCTACTGACCGTTTGGGTTTCTCTGCATTCAAAGCTCCGGAGGAAGAACTACCATTTGGCTCGCTTTTGCTCGCGCTGCAGGCATCACATCTTTTGGATAATTCTGCACCTTCCTCTACCATTGCTGGTTGATCCGTCGGTTTCTATATAATGCAAGAAAAGCCAAAATAGTTAAATCTTCCATTTGAATACACAGATCAGAAGTTCAACATGTTGTAAGAAATAGAAGAATAATATTCAATTTCAACCATTATAAGTTTATAACCCACCAATGATGATTTTAAAAATCCGTTTTCCTCAAATCTAATTGGTGTTATGTAGAGTGTAAATTCCTCCAGTCAATAATTTAATTTCTGAACTTTCTTTAAAGGCCAATGAGACACTGTGATTACTATTAATCAATCACTACATCTTGTCTACTCTGATTAACAAGTCAGGGACTTGCACAAATGATCTTTTGTTCTGCAATATTAAGCAGTCTTAGATCACGCTGTGCGGTAAATGAATCAATGTTGCTAGAGAAATCAAGAGTATCTTTTAAAAGTTAAGAATGGATTGGCTGCCATAGATTGGATGAAGGAAAACTCAAAGAATGTATTCAACTCACATACTGAAAAGAAAAAGTAAAACCACGGCACTTTACATGGTAAAAACATTAAATGTAACACAATATGTTCTGCTTGGATGTTTAACGAATAAAAGCCAAGCAAAATTAGCAGGTTTAGACCATAAGATATACGAATCTTAGCGATTTTTTAAAACAAGCAACAAACATAAGGTAATCAAAGAGTAATTGGGGGAACACTATGACTCTAATGCAGTAAGAGTAGACCTTTTCCTCTTCGCTGTCTGATTGGGACCCCTCCACTGATGAGCTTACCACGGAAGGTCCTGAATCTGTGAATAATGTAAGAAGCCAGTGATCTATCTTATGAATGAGCATAATATGGAGATGCATGTCCCAATCGAGATATTCAGGAACCATGAAGACATCAATAAATAAGGATTTTTTCAAAGTCAAACAGAAATAGAATGGTTTAGTGATTTTAAATTATGTGATGTTTCTGCATGTTTTATGTAATGCCAAAGGTTATAAACAAATTACTGCTTGTGCGTCCGCCCACATTGACGTCATGTCATACTCAGAAATACAAATCTAGGCTGGGGCACATTTCATATCGGAGATGCAAGCGTTGCATCTAAGGCGTTTCTTTTGTAGCAATATTGTGAAAACATTAGCTTTTGCATACTAGAAATATCAACCGAGTAACAGACACATTGATAAAAAGGGATAATTACTAGCATTCAATTGAATCGAGTTATGGAAAGGTATATCTCCAATGCAGGACATTTTTTTTTTTTTTTATCTGGAATGCAGGACATTGTTAGCGACTGATTCTCACATAGATGTTCTACATAGTTTCCATGAGTCAAGTTACTCAAAGCTTAATTGACTTCCAATCAAAAGCTATTAAAGTCTGCAGTATCAATTTCCAGACAAACCTGAACCAATCCTGTCGAATCGAGTATCATCTGTTCCCATGTTTTTTGGATCTTCAGCAATGTCAGCATTTCTAGCTAAGTCTTCGGATTCCTGATTAGTGAACTGCAGCATAGATATGTATGTGAGCTGTTTTACAACCCCACAAACAAAGAAATGGTTACCTAGAAATCTAAAACAATATTCCCATGTCCTGAACTAATGTCTCCAAAAAAAAGTACCTGATAACCCTGCTCTTCAAAATCTTCAACAGCTATGGACAAAGCTGTGACAACACCAGCATGATTCACCTGACAAAAAAGCCCTCAATACCTAATTGCAAAGGAATCCAAATAAAACAGAATGAAACCGTTATCTGCCCTACACTGGTATCATATCTTTCTTGATTGGCTATGCTCTCTGATTCATCCAGTTTTAAAGAAGAAACTCCTGCATTTAACTGAAACCAGTCTATACTTAGAAGCATCGTACTATTTGATGAACTATGGAAAAGATAACATGACCACATCTATGAAATGAAAATTCCTCTGAAAGAAGTAAGTGGGAAACAATTGTCATAAAGATCAATGCAGTCCTGCTACTGAGATTAACAAGTCAGACACGTGCACAAAAGATCTCTGGTTCTGCAACATCAAGAATTTAGGTAAATATAGTTATGCAGTAAATGGATTTTCATATAGAGGGATCAAGACTGTCTTAATATGAACTTTAGAATGCATTGTCCTCAATATTTATGATGAAGGAAAGCTCAAAGAATGCCCTCATCTTATAGTTCTAAATGCAATGAAATTAAACCTTGTCCTCTTCGCTGTCCGATGGGCACCCTTCCACTGAGGAGCAGCTGTCAGCTGTGATCCCAACGCGTGAATCTGAACCTGTAAGTAATGCAAGTTGACTGTGATGTTATCAATGCAGTTTACTGAGATGCATGTCCCAATCGATTCTGGAGCCATGAAGACATCAATAAGAAGGTTCCAACAAAAAACTTACATACATAGATTGGTTTGGTCATTCTCAATTGCGTGAGGTTGTATATAGATTATACTTCAACAACTGCCAAGATTAAAATCAGATTGATGTTCGTGTCCAAACTCCGACCACATTGACATCTTGTAATACCAGGTATGACAAATTTGGCACATGCCATATGGCTGATGCAAGCTTGGCATCTAAAGTGTTCTTGTAAAAAATAGTTTGATAGTGTAAAAAAAAAAAAAAAAAGTAATTCTTGCATCCTAGAAATATTACTACAGATGGGAGTACTTCTACATGAACTAACAGATTATTATTAGCATCCAAATACTTAAAGTTATGGCCACATAAATCTCCAATACAGGTCTTTGTTAGCAACTGATCCTCGCACTAGATTTTCTACTTCTACATCCATCAATTCAGTGAGTCAAGTTACTGAAACCGTAATTGACTTCCAATCAAAAGCTATTAAACTATGCAGTATTGCAGTATCAATTTTATCAAACCTGAATCATTCCTGTCGAATTGGGCATCATCTACTCTCTTATCTTGTGGATCATCAGCAATGTCAACATTTCTGGGTAAGTCTTCGAATTCTTGATTATTGACCTGCAACACAGAAATTCATACTTGAGCTGTTTTACAATCTCAGAAAGCAAAGAAAAGTGCATCTGAATATGCATAACATTATTCCCATATCCTGCACTCATGTCTCCTATAAAGTATCTTATAACCATGCTCTTCAAAATCTTCAACAGCAACGAATGACCAGTGACAACACCAACATTATTCACCTGACAAAAAGTTTGTCAACTTCTAATTGGAAAGTAATCCTAATTGAACAGGTGGAAACAGTTATCAGCCCTACATTGGAATCACATCACATCTTTCTTCATTGCCAATGCTCTCTGATTCATCCAGGCTTAAAGAAGAAACTTACAAGAATTGTTCTATTTGATGAACGACGCAAAAGATAATGGCCGCAAATATGAAATTAAAATCTCTTAAAGAAGCAAGTTGGACACAAATTGCCATAATCATGAAGTGACTGGAGGACTCCGATTCCAGAGGTAATCATGCTCAACATGCTCCAGTAGACAGGTGATTTGAAATTTCAGGCCAGAGATAGGAAAGAAATGCTTACCAGTAAGTTGGACTTTAAATCCTTCAGTTCAGCTTCAAGCGCAAATCTTTCTGCCTTTTCATCGGCGAGGCTTTTAGTGAGAATCTGAATCTGCTTTTCAGCCACCTGAGCAAGTGCAACTTTGTCAACTTGATTTCCAAGGTTTCATCACCACCAACAAACTTAAACAGTGGTAATTGGAACTATTAGGGCAAGGCAAATAACATATCAGCTCTGGTAATTACCTCAAGTTTTCCCTTATATTGCTTCAGGACATTCCATATAGCTTTGGCGAAGTTCTGCATAATCACGTTCTTTCTTTCCTTTTCCGATTCAATAGAGCCTTCCTCAAGCGATTCACCATCGTTCATATCCAATTTAATAGTTGTTCCAGGATGAACTAAACAATCCTGAGGTTCGAATTCCTTGATCTCTTTTGGAAGGGCCTCTGTTTCAAAAGAAGCCAATTATATCACAAGTTCTCTGCCATAGGTGCCAAAGAGTAAATTTATCGAAGAGGATTAAAGCAACATCATGGCCAAAATCAAGAATATTGTGAACAACCTTCTTGAAGAAATCTGTACTCATCTCCAGCTTCATTCCCTTCATTTGTCTGAAAGAAAAGCCTTAAAACATAAATGATGAAGAATGTACAAGAAAATAATTAAAGAAGAATGTAACTCAGCATTGCAGCATTACATTTAGTGTACACATGATAAGAATCAAGTAAAAGTAATGATTCCTTTCACACAAAGAAACAAGAACCTAAACAGATAGAGCCAAAAGCTACAGAGTTATATAGTACAATGGACGGTACAGAATTTGTATTCACAATTCAGAAGGGCAAGATGAAATACTTGACATGCTTCAATGCTGCCAAGCTTCATTCTTTTGAGTCGCTCTATTCTTGGGAACGCCTGAAAATTCCTCTTTGTTCTACCCGAATTGAATGGCTCTTCAGCATTCTTAAACCTATAACAACAAAAAGCATATATATAACTAATTCCAAGTATAAGATTATTTTTTCTTTCGAGAAGGAAGTATACTTGATCTTCGTATAAGGGGAAGCCTGTCGAAGCAGAAAGGAGGTATCCAGATAGTCTTCCACTCCTGATTTTACAGTTAAAATCTGCAGAAAATTATGAGTTAATCAGAATGTCCTGCTCATGACAAAGCATACCAAGCAATAACAAACTAGCAGGTAATACAAAAGATTAGAAGGCATACCAAAGCCATTCGCCTCTTGCCTTCAAAATAATCTCTCAAATATCGAGTCAACTGTTCGGAAAAATTACCACCTAAGTCAAACTTTTTCTTGTATAAAATGCTTCAAAATATGTTTCCCTTTAAGACAAAATATCAATAGAAACCGTTGGTGGCATTTACTCAAGATGCCAAGAACCAACTGATGTTGCATACAACAAGAAAATAAAAGAAACTGATATGAATAGTAACTGAAAGAAATGAAATGAAATGACATTACCAAAGAGTTCTGGAAGTGTTTCTGCAGTGGCTTCTTGGGGTTCTTTTGGTGCTCCAGCAATGACTGAAAGTAAAGGAAACATCGAAATTCTAGCAGAAACATTAAAAAAAATACGAATGCTGGCCAATAGAGTTCCAGGGAGATCATGTCCACAAAATCATAAAGCAACATACTCTCAAGCACAGACAAAACACCATCGATGTGTTGTTGATGAAGTTACTCTCCATCAATCTAGTCCCCTGTAAACAAGTAGTTGAATGATACAATTATTCATCACGCAAGGAGTATTTATAAATCTAAGAAGATGATGTCTATATAACAAGGAGTGCAATTACAACAGGGTAAGGTATCCAAGATGCCTTAGGGAAAACTCAACTTGACAAAAACGAAAGTCCAATACGTATGTGTTACCATGATTGCCAAAGATTGGTACCTGATTCCCTGTTCTCAAAACTCTTTCAGCTCCAGCGAGGTCAACAACAGTCAAAACAGCACCGTCTGAGCGAATGTTTATTATGCATTGTGAACGGCTAGAAGAAAAAACCAAAATTGTTAGTGTGAAAGAATTACACAAACAACAATACTAGTATAAGCTAACTTAAGCATAACTCAAAAGAGAGTTCTGTCCCCCTCCCTTGATCAGCAGTTAATTGGCACCGGGCAAAAACTTTGACCCGTGAAACACTTAAACACCCATTTTACCCTAATTAATTCGAAATAACGCTAAAAAACCTTCTCTGTCCTCATAGAATTCACATTTCGTGGAGAAGCAAAATTGTTTCTGATTCTTCAGCATAAGTATTAATCCACACCAACAATTAACGAAGAATGGTGGAAAGAAAATGCATCCAATTTTTTTCCATGTTACGTAAAAATATCGACTTGCTGCTACGAACTCAAACCAAATTTTAACTGCAGCGAACCTGGACTGATCATTGGAATTTGTTTTGGCCGTAGAACGTTTTAACATTCCATGTTGAACCAAGGATTCAGCGTGCTGAGCGTTAGTGACAGGGACCTGTTTATATACCACATCATTAGAAAATACATTGTTTAATTAATCTCATGCACGTGTAAAGGCAAGCTAACATAATCAGAACACGGTATGAAAACAGGTAGTAACCTCTTGGAATAGATCACGTAGCTGCTCTCCTTTTCCTCTTTCTGTACTTACTTCAAACATGGATAGGAAAAATCCCCTGCTCATGAGGTATAATAAAAAAGGATTGCTCAGAAACGACTATGCATTTGAAAGAGAAGAGTTTGCAACAAAATATGAAGGATGCGATTAGTAACAAACAACAAATCTCCT
Organism: Gaultheria prostrata; assembly: GCA_036023075.1. Lineage (NCBI taxonomy): Eukaryota > Viridiplantae > Streptophyta > Magnoliopsida > Ericales > Ericaceae > Gaultheria > Gaultheria prostrata. Next base: position 14,566 of record JAXBDA010002285.1, on the reverse strand, counting down.
TACTCACCATCTCAATTTTCATAGATTCTTGAGATGTTACAACGGACAGATCCAATTCTAATTTATGGACTTCTTGGGATTTGTTTGCATTTTGTGACGAAGTTTAGGTATCTCAACAGTGATGATTTACAGGTTGGTAAGATGGAAACACAAAATAAATATTTTATCAAACTCAAGCTGCCTGAGGGACAGACAAATTGGCATCGTGATGCCATGTCAAAAGTTAACCACATGAACGATCGTGTGTTAAGATATGCAACAAGGTTCATGAAATTGATACCATACCACGACAGTTATGTCGTCCCACTTCATTCATCTGTTAGGGGAAAAAAAGGCGGACTTTCTTCCTCTCCAGAGTAGGGATGGCAACGGGGCGGATTTTGATGATCCCCGCCCCGACCCTAAGATTCCCTAACCCACCCCTAACCCGCCCCTAACCCGATCAGGTAATGTATGGACACCCCCGCACCAGCCCCTCTCGGGTAACGGGTTTACTCGCCCCGCCCCTTTTTTTTTTTATGTATTAAGAAAATATGTCTTAGACTCCAAAATTAATGAGCAGTTGAGCACAAATAATAAAAGGTTTACAAAATAGCTATTACAACTTAACAAAAATCTAGGTATTTTAGTTGTAAGGATAAAAATATAAGAATAAGAATAAAATTTTATGTATTGAAGAGAGAAAATGTAATTTCATAATCATAAATGTATCGGGGTGGGGTGACCGTTCCCCTGCCCCTACCCTAACCCTGGCGGGTTTTCCAAAATCACCCCCTGCCCCTACCCGTTACCCAAAAAAATGAAAAAAAAACCATGTCCTATCAGGGTGGGGCAGGGCAGGTTCGGGGTGGGGCGGGCTCGATTGCCAAGCAGTCCAGACTGATCCAATATTGCATTCATAAGCAGAAGTTGGAGAAAAAGCATTTGATTCATATCTTCCATAGGTGGAGAGTTTGTTGCAATCATTTACAGCTTAATGGTTAAAAGTGAGGGCGAGTCTAAAACAGTAATTGACGTAAAATAAATGAAGATTTCCTCATGATGCTGTTTTCCTTTTGTTAAAAGAGGAATCTAAGATGAATCTACAGGCCATAAATACCGTTCCATAGATAAGGTTAGTTATATGGTTCAATGGCGATAATTCCAAACTATTACAGTGTAGGTGTGAAAGGATGCACCATAAATAAAGCCCTATTTATGATAGTCTATGTTTTTGTTTTTTAAGTATCAGATAGTCTATCGCTGCTCGTTAGTTGCGAACAATTATGATCTAATTACAAAAGAGTGCAGGGTATGGACAGTTTTAGGAGGGTGAAATTAGCAAACTATCTGTTGCTATAAAGAAAGAAATTAACAACTTGCATAAGTTTGGGAAACTATAAAACAACATCTATGATCTACCAGTACCTACTCACGAATTGAAAATATAGAGGTAAAACAATCAGCACACAGACAAATAGAGCACAAGGAGGCTTTGAGTGAGTGCAGGAAAAAGAAGCATTACCTTGACAACCGAGTTTCCCAGCCTTCTGTTTCTGAAAACATCTGGCGAAGGGCGAGAGGAATCATTCCAGGCTCCCTAGGAGAGCCAAAAACAGTATGGGTCTTTCCAGAACCACTAGGCCCCAATGCAGCCAGCATTCCACATTTTCCCCTCAGAAAGTCCTCTACCAGAGGCTTCACCATTTTTGTATATACTTCATCCTACATAGATTTCGATGCTAAATTCGTAAAACCCCAGTTAACAGTATTGAATCAGTATACATCATTATGTGCGGAAGAGATGAAAGGTGTTACAGCTTCAAAAAAAAAGCAACGCACAGCCTGTCCATATGCAAACGACAAGCTACCTCAATAGATATATACACAGCTCAGGAAATGGTCAAGAGTATTTGCTCAATCAATTCCATAACTCAAGGAGCTAGCATAGAATACATGGCTGAAAATCAGTCTGCTATAATTATATCCTTTCCTTAATTTCTGCAACACGCAATTGTAATACACATTTGAAACTGCTTATTCCATCCTCTATATACGTAGCACCGTAACGGCAAGCATGAAGCAAGTCTCAGGCCCCTTTGTTCGACAAGACCAATAGTGAAGTAAATGAACCAAAGGATATGAAATCCCACCAGACTAATCATGACAAGATTACAAGTACGACACCTCTCAAGGTACTGTATATCCACACTTTGTGAAATTAAAAATCCGTGGAATATTTAATCCAAACCGTTAAAATTTTACCCAATCACCGGATTGGTGAACCCAAAATCACAAAAGCTCTGACAACCCAAGAGGCTAGGTAACCCAAACACAATAAAAAGGTTTAGCAAAAGGCAATAGGCTGAAAATAGCACCGTATTGCATAGCCCAGAGAAAGATATCTGTTATCTATTATAAAGGGAACACTACTTTAGGTGTCAACGCCAATTTTGAGATTTCTTCCAAACTACCCTTTAAGCTACCAATAGAAACTTTCATTCCAAATTTCTTGTCACCTCTTTTCTACTTTCACATCCCAAATTTTACTTTAGATTAATATCCCAATTCAAGATTTTATTAGTATCCCACTTGTATGTTTGGGATTGAATCCGGATGGTTGTGTTCCTAGCATTTTTGAACCCACATTTCCCAACTCTGAGTCAATATCCCACCAGAAAAACAGCAACAAAAAATACGACAAGATCATATACCTGAGTCGACTCGGCTGAAAACACTTGCGAAAACCCTCCATACACTACAGTCTTGACACGCTTCACCTCTTGCAATGACGCAGGTGGACTCACTGTCACGGAATGACAATCAGTCGCCGAAACACAAATCTCAGTCTTCTTCTTCGGTTTTTCCCTAGACCCATTCTTCGATTTCGGCCACGCGTTTTTACTTTGTTTCTTGTTTATTTGAGCTCCATTTGGAGCGAGGGGGCGGATTCGTAAGAAAACTCTGAGATTTTCTGGTTCTGTTGAGGAGAGCGAGTCTGAAGTGGAGAGATCATTAGGGTTAGGGTTTGGAGGGAGTTGAATGGAGAGAATGTCTTCGGTTGGGAAAGAAGGGATTTTTCGTGAGACTGAGGTAGGAGAAAGGGGCATTATCGGAACAGGGGCCATTGATGATGGTGTCGGTCTTGCCCGCCGGTGAGGGTTACGACGGACGGTGACCGTTTTCGGACACGGCGTTGGACTGATAATCTCTTCCATTCTCTCTCTCTCTCTCTCTCTCTCTTGAGAAGAAAAAAGTTTATCAATTGAAATTTGAAAATGGCGGTGGACTTGAATCTCTCTCTCTCTTCAGAAGAAACAAGTTTATCAATTGAAATTTGAAAATGGCGGCGGACTTGGGTATGCTTCTCTCTCTCTCTCTCTCTGCGTGAAAATGGCGGAAAGGATTTGAATGAGGAGGGAAAGATTTCGAGGTCCACTTGATAAAATGAGTTCGTTTATTACGGGTCGAATCGCTTGCTTTAGCAAAAAAATACATACTGTAAATTGGTTTTTGTTTTTTCTTTTTTACATATGTAAGTTTCGTGCAAACAGTTTCAGGCCTACTAGTGTCAATAGAGATCCCTTTAGGGTTTAGTTCCTTCTTTTGCCGGCTTTCCTCCCTATCCGGCCTCCCTTCCATCACCTCTCTGTCGCCATCTTCTTTCTCTTCGTCTTCCATCTTTGGTTCCGTTTGGGGGTGGCTCCGCCTCCCAGCCCACCTCCCTCCGCCCCCTCTTCGCCGGCGCCCCGCCCTTTCATCACCAGGGTACCAATCGGACCCTCCATTACCCAGACCTATATCCATCACCACCAGCTCTACTTCTAGATCCACCACTATCTCCCTACCTCTGCCCATCCACCGCCTTCAGCCACTTTCTCCGCCTCCCCATCTTCGCCCATTCCTCTGCCAGATCTGGCACTTTGGTGACATAAGCGTGGCCTGCACCCCTCCGGCGAATAAGCTCCATAAATCGTAGGCGGCGACCATGGAGTTTGGTTCTTCTCCCCCGAAGCTGAGACTTGGCCTGGCTCGTCAGTTTGTTGTGACTCGGTGCTACCCAATAGGTTGACTCGGGTTGTTTCAGATCTGCTTGTTTACCGTGTTGTTTTTTGTTTTGTTTTTTTTTTGGTTTTGCTGTTAGTTTTTTGTTTTGTTGTTCTGCTTGGATCAGCAGGGGTAGATCTCAGTCGCCAGTTGTGGTGGTCGCTGGCGGCTGCGTGGTGGTTGGTTGTTCGCGGTTTGGTGGGTTTGCTTGCTTGGACTACGTCTTGCCCACCGTGATCAAGAGGACGGCGCAGTGTGCTGCCGGCGTGACGGTCCTTTAGGCCAGAACTCTACGTGCCAGCGAGGGTTTGTCATCGGAGTGGCGTCCTATGACTGTGGTTGCGTGTTGGTATATCGGGCCACTTTCAGCCGGTGTGGCATAGAGGATGTAGTCGCGGGGTCCAGATTTCTTTTGCGCTTATTTTTTAGGGTTTGAGCTGGGTGTCTGCTGTTTCGACTTTCCACTGTCTTGTCTGCGACGGGTTCTTAAGTACCTTCGGTTTCGTCGAACCTGCCTCTGCAGTTGATGCCTTGGGTCTAGGATTTGATAGTGTTTGGCTCTTCCCTGTATCTTATGATGAAAGCTGTAATAGCTTTCGGGCTTTTTATGAATGAATGGACTGGCTGTTATTCAAAAAATAATAATAATTTGTGCCAAATTTTCATAGATTATTTATTTGTCTCAACCAAAAGAATTTCAAACAATTTGAATAAATTTGAAAATTAACCAGTTTATTGAATTAATTTTGGTTTTAAATGTCTCGACGAAAAGAATCTAAAACAATTTGAATAAAGTTGAAAATGAACCAAGAATTAATTTTGGTTTTATTCAAAAAAAATCATTATAATTTTATACTTTTTATATTTCTTTCATTGAGATAAAATAATAATCCATGAAAATTTGACGCAAAACTAACAAATATATATATTTTTTTGAATAAAACAAAACGAATAAATAAAAAAACCAATTTATGTTTTTTTTATCGAAGCAGGCCTAGAGCAACTTGCTTTCGACTACGGGTTGCGGCCTCTAACCCATCTTTGAGCCATCTTTCCGCATGAAGCCCATCTGGGTTTTCCCACAATTGGCCCAACCCATCTTTTTTCAACAGGAAAATCAATACTACAAAATTAAGTACACTTTTTTTCTTCCTTCAGAAAATTACTACACCAATAAAAGAGGGTTTGTTATGAAACTAAAGCAGATAATACAGACAGTAATAAGTAAACCATTTGCTAAAATCATTTGTGAAACTCACTGTGAAATGCAAATGAAATGTTGAACGACAAATGTGTAGAAAATAGCTCTTGTTTAATTATGAGAGTTTTTTTTTTTTTTTCCTCTTAGACTATATATCAAAATATTATTTAGAATTCACTTTCTGCTATTTGTCTTTTCTTTTTCTCCGATTTTGACACATACTATTTGACCTCCAAATACATGCACATTTATAGGGAAATAAGGGAGGGGGGCCATTAAAGGGAGAGACCTCATAACATTAATATGTTATTTCCTACATTGAATCTTAATATGGAAATTGGTGGTGTGGGTGTTGTGGCTAGAAACAATGCGGGGATGGTCGTAGGGGCTGGTATGGAATCATTTCAAGGAGGCTTTCAGCACGTACTATCGAGGCTATGGGTTTTTGCTATGCTCTTGAACTGGCTCAAGCTTGGAACTACACTCAGGTTATAGTCGAAGGGGATGCAGAACAAGTGGTCAAGGCTTTGAATCGAGTATACTCATATGCATACTGTGATTCAATTATTTTGGATTGTATTCGTTTAGCTTCAAACTTTCATTTATGTATTTTTTCCCATGTTAAACGGGACGGTAACAGGTTAGCCCATATAGTGGCTAAGCAATCCCTGTTAGATGTTGGAAGGACAACTTGGAGGGAGAATTTCCCCAAATGGTTATCCTATCTTGCATTGAGAGATGTTAGGGCCTTGGGCTCTTTAACATTATGATTAATAAAATCCTTTATTTCTCGGGGTTAAGAAAAAAAATCCAATCACTATTTCACCGAGTGGTCAATCCACCATTCATAACAAAGTTTTCCTTTATTTTTTCAAAGATAAATGTAATGTCCCACATCGGGAATTCAGAAGAATTTCATATGGCATATAAGGTGGCGCCCACCGGTTATTATTAATAAATGATAAATCTTGGGAGCTGATTTTGGGCTCCCTTTTTTTATGCAGACACTCCAAAATTTAATGAAGTTACAAAATTACCCTTTTTAAAATACAAAAAATTACTGGAGGCACTCCACCCCCAAATTATCTCCTCATTTACTGAGGCACTCCAAACGGAATAATGAACCAAAATCTCTCTCCATTAACTTCAAACACCCTGAGAAAGTAAGGATCAACAAAGACATCAGTAGCAATCCAAACCAGCTTCTAACTAGCAAAAATCAAGGGCGTAGCAACAGGAACAAAAATGAGACTAATGACCACAACAACTAATGTTAATAAATCAACTGATGTTAATAAACTGATGTTAAATACTAGCTTCAAACAAAACAACTAATGATCCAATTTAATATAAAGAAATGGAATTTTAAAAATTGAAATCTAAAAATATATATTATAGATTGAAAGATATGGCATTCTAAAAATTGCATTGAAAACCGAACATGACAAACAATTTAGGACAGAGGGACTATATCATATACTTTTATTTTCCAACATAACACTAACATAATCCATTAAAAGTATATATGAACCGTTTCTTCAATATATTCTTTAGGCTACTACAACACTCACATGGTTATTTTTCACTTATGAAAAAAATTGAGAAATCAAAATATAAAAAAATAACTTATTTTTTTAGTCAATCAAAGTAAAATTATTAAGATCACAAGAAGTAATTGTATTCATAATACTTAAAATTAGTATTATATTAAAAAAATTAAAACTCGGGGGCCGGGGGCCACTCTCAGCCCCATGGTAGTTCCACCATTGGAGGCAGAGGAGAAGAGTAAAATTATTTTGGAGTACTTGAAGTAATTCATGGAACTTGCAAAAGGGTAATTTTAGAAAACTACTGTAGCTTGGAGCCCCTGCATCAATTTTTGGAGTGCGAGTATCGATTCCCTAAATCTTTTGAGCCACGTGGTTTGACTAAAAGCTAGCAGGTCAGCTGGGCCGAATCGTTCCATGAAAAAGTTAGAGGGCTGGTTTGGTTCCTTGATTCTTAATATCTCATTTCATAAATCAATATGCGAGATTCATGATATGTATAGCTATAAAGCAATTGTTTTTATTTGTGATTATAAAAATTGGCTGACTACTTCCGTCTATGGAAGATCGAAACTTTTTTTTGCAAAAAGAACAATCGATTTTGGAGTCGCTAACATTAATTTTTATTCTTACCTTTGTCCAAGCCTCCTACAACTATTTAGGGGCGTTTTGGAGCCTATTTTTCATTTTTTCATTTTTTCATTTTTTCATTTTTTTATTTTTTATTTTTTATTTTTTGGCTTTTTGATTTTTTGGATTATGATCAGAATGTATTTTGAATATGGGAAGAGTGTTTGAGACAAATATGCAGAATGCATTTTGCAATAGGAGTAGTGTTTGGGATGAGATATGTATAGAATATATTTTGTAGGTCATTTTATTAATCAAAATGAGAAAAGTGAAAATGAGAAACCAAAAAGCTTCTCCCAACCTACTTTTCACTTCTCATCTCCTTTCATCAAAATGGAAAAATGAGTTTTGAGATAATAAATTCCGGGTGTTATCCCCCAAACACCCATAATTGAAAAAAAAAGAATGAGAAAAGTTGAAAAGGAAGTGGCCAAACACCCTCTAATATAGTGCTACCGCGGATCAAAACCAAGCATGCACATAATAACCAATCAGTGGGAAACACACGAGAATTCTACGTACTCCTTGGCAAAAATCGAATAAATCTATGAGACCGCACGCAGGTTCAATGTGTCCGTAGATTTATACAACACCCAAACCTTACCCTCTCAAGCGCACAAAATCTCTTGTAATGGAGTACAAATGTTTTTTTTTTCCTTTTTTGGGCTCGACGGTAAAGGTGTCTTAGGCGCACGCCTCAACTAATTCCGGTCCGGCCAACGGAGAAATACACTATATATATATAGTCATGATCTAATGAGGGATCCCTCAACTCCCCTTAGTTGTGGACCTCCACGTTTTGGACACTTTTCAGACAAAATTTCGACGATCCGAACCGTTAGATGTGTTTAAAAAGTGTTTTTAAGGTCTAGCGCGTGGATTCATTGAAAAAAAACACTCGGAATGGGTTGATCGGAGCAGTTTTTGTGAAAAATGCTATCTAAAGCGTTTTTCATAAAAACTGCTCCGATCAACCCCTTCCGAGTGTTTTTTTTCAACGAATCCTCGCGTTGAACCTTAAAAACATCTTTAAAACACATCTAACGGTTCGGATCGTCAAAATTTGGTCCGAAAAGTGGAGGTCCGCAACTTAGGGAGGTGAGGGATCCCTCATTAGATCGTCATTCTATATGAGTCTATATATATATATATATATATACATATATATACATATACGGTCATAGATAAGGAGCTTCCCAACGGATTATTGGTGAATAGTGATATGGCACCCAACTCAAGACCACCTTCAATGCATTGTGCAACTGATTTCTGAACAGCAATATGCCTCTTCACCGAGGAATTTCAGTGCCGAGCGGGCACGGCTATGTGGTGTAGAACGCACATCTTTGGACGACCCAAAATTTTCTATCACACACTCTCTCTCTTTAAAATATGGATCGCAGATTATTGGACGATCCACATTATTCTCCCTCTCTCCGTTCTATAAAAATAGTCTATTATAAAACGACGTGATTTTTTGGATAAAATTTTTATTTAGTTCTTTAATTACTAAAGTTATCAATTCATTGGGGTTTTATCAATTCAATTGTGTCAAGAAATATATATACAAAATTATGCACAGAAGTGCTTTTTTTTTATATCCAAAAATCGGAGGTTTTTTTGGTAGTGGACAATCTTTATGGGCGGAGAGAAATATTAGTATAAGAAGTATGAGTATTATGAGATTAATTATTTATAGTATCCGAAAGAAAACACACTTATATATGTAAATCATCTATCAATGTACTTATTACCCAAAAGTTACATATTTTCATCAATTAATCACTTATCAATATTCTTGAACGGCTTCGGTGCATGCTCGGTCACACATAAGCGGGTCCGCTCGGCATTGAAAAATTTATCCTCTTCACATCTGATTTTAGGAACTAGATCCCCTGTTTCAAAAACCCTCTGTTCCTCTGTTGCAGAAGGGTTTGGGCCCTTGGATGGTGAATTTTGTTTTTTATTTTAAAACCCAAAACCCCCTGCTGCAATAGAGGAACAAGGGGTTTTGGAACAGGGGATCTGGTTCCCTGATTTTAAGACAAGAACTCCACATTTAAGTCATTCCAAACAAATTCAGAGTAAACTTTTGCAACTTTCCATGGGCATCCACAATTTGCGTTAAACATCATAGTATGCACAATTCACCATGTCACAAAATATTAGCTTTACAAGAGTTCAAAACGAAAGCTACACAACATTACCCTCAAGTTAACGGCCCATTTGGGCCTCGAGTCAAAATTTATTACAAATACCAATCACCATTATTCACCCGAAAATACCAACTAAAAAAACCATAGGATACCCCAAAATTCTAAAGCGTGAGAAGAGGTGGTGCCGCGGCAGGCTGGGGAGGATTGGTGACCATGTGCACGACTTCCCTCATCGTAGGCCTCGAGACGCTCTCATCCTCGACGCACATCATCGCGATCTTGAACAGGTTTACGACGCTTGTTAGCAGGTACCCATTGAGCCTTTGATCAATGACTGCAAGCACCGATGCTGCATCAGACGGATGAGCTAGGTCCGATATCGTCTTCTTGACCCACCTCACTATGTCCACTCCGTCTCCAAACTCCCCAACTGGTTTTCTACCTGCAATCAGCTCCAGGAGGACAACACCAAAGCTATACACATCGCTTTTCTCATCCACTTTCAGCGTGTAGGCGTACTCTGTTTATGCATCACAGTTTAAACATACAGATTATGAGCTTTAACAAACAAAAGAATCGCGAACATTGACCGGTTATAACAAAGGCAGTGCTTATGCCATCTCCAATGTACTCTTTCTGTTCAATAGAGTTGAGTAGAATTGTAGAGGTTTGAGATGGCTCTAGTGCAGCCTCTACTCTCTCTTTTTCATTAGATTTGAATCAAATCTTGGTCAAATGGAGCCCTTCAATTTTTCTTTCTTTCCTTTCAATTTGGCTCATTTTTTTGTGAAAGAAAACACTGTCCAAATTAGTCCTATATTCTACCTACTTTTTAAACATTTGTATTCACTTTTGGAAAATCATCAACTTAGTATTTCCATTTTTAGGAAGGGGCCAAACATTTCGGAACATCCAAAAAAGGAATAATGGACTACTATCAATTATGAATGGAGGGAGTATCATTCAATTTAAGCAGAAATCTGACCTTGGGATTTCGATGGACAAAGATTTGGATGAGAAATTGTAGTATAAAGTTACTAAGTTGGATAGTGATTTGACAGAAGGGGGAGTGCTTAACAGTGAATATCAATTGCTTTCATAAACAACTTAACTAACCTAACCACTAATCAGCTACACTAATCATGGTTAATCTGTAACTACCATAACTAACTATCACTTTCACAAAAGAAGTGAGGCTCACTATTTACCTTTTTTCTTGTCAAAGATGCCTTTCACAGTTATATATCATGGTAATTACAATAAACATATCATTATATCAATCAAACATGGCAATAACACATGGATTTTACGTATCTACGAACACGAAAATGTGTGACAAAAAAATTTAGTAATCGACATATAGTAGCATTTTCCTAAATCAAAATTACGAGGTACTACAAGTGATCACTCACCTGGGGCAATGTAACCGTAAGAGCCAGCAATGGAAGACATACACTCCGATGCTCCAGCAGCCTGCAAGAACTTGGCTAACCCGAAATCAGCCACATGAGCCTCATAGTCCGAATCCAGCAATATATTGTTCGACTTCACATCCCTGTGAATGATCAGCGGCGAACAATCGTGGTGCAAATAACACAGCCCCTTTGCGGCCTCCACCGCGATCCTGTACCTAGTCTCCCACTGCAGGTGTGCCCCCTTCGACCCGTGAAGCATCTCTCCCAAGCTCCCATTTGGCATGTACTCGTATAACAACAGGTTCGTATCCTTATTCGATACGTACCCAAGTAGCCTCACAATGTACCGGTGCCTGATTTGGCCGAGAGTCTGTATCTCGGCCGAAAAACCGTGATCATTACGGCTGGATCCACGACCGACTAACCGTTTGATCGCAACGTCGATCCCGTTCGGCATGGAGCCCCGGTAAACGATACCGGCTCCTCCTTTCCCAATAATATTCTCCTCCTTCAAGCACTCTAAAACATCTTCTGCCTTGAAATCCAGCCGTTGAAACGTCGTCAGCCTCCACGCCCTCGATTTCTCCAATCTCTTGCTCCTGATTCGCATGCACGTAAGCGTTACAACTAACACCACAGTAACGACGACGATGATTGTAACAATCACCATCTTCTTCATGGTAAACGACGCCGCATGCTGCTTCTTGAAATCATTTGCCGGGATTTGGTATACAGGGCATGTTTGGTTACGCGATAAGCAGAGTTTGGGGTTTCCTGCGAAAGAGCTAGAGTTGAACGCCTGAAACTGGCCGCCGGTGGGGATTCTACCGGAAAAGTCGTTGAAGGAAAGATCTAGCTGGTTTAAACTCATCATGGAGGCAATCTCATTAGGAATTGGGCCACTCAAGTGATTTCTGGACAGATTGAGCACTCCTAGAATGGGTAGTTTTGTCAAGTCAAGTGGGATTTCACCGAGCAAGTTGTTGTGGCTGAAATCAATGGCACTTAACGACTCGCATTGACAAATTGAAGGCGGGATTTCACCGGTAAGGTTGTTAAAACTGGCGGTAAATTCTGAAAGTTTATTCAGAATGAAGATTTGCTCGGGGATTAAGCCCGAGAATTGGTTAAAATCTAGAAAGAGCTTAACTAGATTGGCTAAATTCCCTATCGCAGGAGGGATTTCGCCGGTGAGTTTATTGTTTGAAACCGATAAAATAGTGATAGTCTCACCGGAAATATTCGACGGAAGCTCGCCACTGAACAAATTGTCACTCAAATCAAGCATGTCCAACAACGGCAAGTTGAACAAACCAGGTGGAATCGTTCCACTCAAGTAATTCTTCGTGACTCGCACCCGAGTTAAAGATTTGCACTCACCGAGTTCACTCGGAATCGGTTCAACGAAATAGTTCTCCATCAGTATCAGCGTCTTCAACCTCCCTCCGTTACACAAAGCGCTCGGGATTTTCCCCGTCAGATGATTCTTCGTAACGTCGAGAAATAATAGCTTCCCGTTTCGCCCGAGATTTTCCGGTAATTCGAACGTGAAGTTGTTTTCCCAAATCTGTAACGTCTCGAGATTTGGTAAATCGCCGATGAACGACGGAATAGCGCCGTGTAAGTTGTTCCCAAAGAGATTAATCAACGTCAAATTCGTCAATTCGGCGAAACTCCCCGGTATCTCTCCGGTTAAATCGTTAATCGAAAGATCGAGAGATTTGAGACTCACCAGACCGGATAATTCCGGAGGTATGAAACCGGTAAGCCGGTTCACTTGCAGGAACAAGCTGTCTAGCATCTTCAAATTTCCCAAACTCGCCGGAATTTCGCCGGTGAGGTTACAGCCTCCTAAATCGAGCAGTCGCAGCTTGTTCAAGCTTCCCAACTCGGCTGGAATACCGCCTTCGTAAGAATTATAGTACCCGAGCGTTAATTCCTGAAGATCCTGTAACAGAGCGAGACTCGCCGGGATTTTCCCGGTGAGTCCGTTGCCCTGTAATCCCAAGCTCTGTAAGCTTCGGATTTCGGAATACGCCTCCGGTATCACGCCGGAAAAGAAGTTCCCGCCGAGAAAGAGAATCCTTATCTTCTTCAGAGCAACAAACTCCGTCGGAAGACTTCCGGTGAAGTTGTTATTGTAAATATCCAAAGCTTCGAGGTCCAGCATTCTCGTGATCGCGCGAGCGGAGAAGGGCCCACTGAAGTTGTTGTTGGAGAGGTTTAGGAATCTCATCGACGTGAGGTTCGCCATTTCTGCCGGCAGAGAGCCAGTGAGGTTGTCGGCGGCAAGAGTGAGGTTTACGAGTTTGTCCAGACGGCCGATTTCCGGCGGAACGACGCCGTGTAAAGGGGTGGAGGAAACATTGAGAGAGACGACGCGTGAGTCGTTGTCACATGTGACGCCGGAGAAGGAGCAGTGGGAGAGAGGAGACGGTGGTGAGTCGACCCAGTCTGTGAGTCCGGACCCATTTTGTCCGATCAATGAGGATTTGAGCTTGAGAAGGGTTTCGAGGTCTGAGTAGGCGTGGGAGGAGAGGAAAATGGAGAGGAATTGGAGAGGAAGAAGAAGAAGGTACAGAGGAGATGATTTTGCCATTTTTTTTGGTGGGTTTTTTTGGGTTTCACTGTTTTGGAAATGAAGCGTACGAAATGGGATTGGGGAGAGTTTGAATAAGTAGTGGTGGCATTGCGAGGAGGAATCGAAGAATCTGCGAATCAAAATTGGGCGAATAAAGAATGGAGAGATTGGAGAGAGAGGACAGAGGAGAGAGAAGAAGTCGATATGGTTCAGTGATCCAGCAGAAGTGGCGTGATACGGTGTTAACGGTTTGGTAACGGAGGCTCTCCAGAACAGCATTAAATACAGTTTGTACCCCCTAAACAACAGCAGTAATTACAGTTCGTACCCTAAACATTCATCTTGTAACATTCCTTCAATTAATATTGAGTTTCAATCCGTAGTACCCAATTTGTATTTCTTGCCTTGGATTAACAAAAAAACATTTGTACTTCTTGCCTTAGGGAAAGCTTGAGAAAAGAACGGGAGGATGTGATAAAGGACTATTATTAATTATCGGCCATTTTCATAGGTTTTTCTGCATTTTACATAAGTTGTAGCAGTTATTATCTCAACAATATTAAAAAATATCCTTAATTTTATTCACTGCACGTACAAATATAATATTTACGGTCAAACAATATAGGCCCGTCCACCTCTAGGTTATTCATATGAAAAATCAAAAGTAACTTGACAATATTATTGAGTTCCAAGCTATGTACTACGATTAATTTTAAAATAATTCATTGCATGTACCACTTTATGGTTATGTTTCTCTTGAACTAATTTAAGACTTGTTTAGTATAATTTATTATGGTTGTTACAACACTATAGTTTTACACACCTGAAACGTAATTTGTGTTGTGATTTGTGTAGAGGGTAGAATTCTGGGGTCTGTATAACGCCTCTAAACCTGCAAGACAGAGAGCCGTTAGAGCACCTTTGCCCTTCGTGGCAAAGGCCCTCCGATGCTTAAGTTAGTATCACGTACTAGGAGGAAACCGGAAATCACGCAAAGCATGTAAACACGA